>CAUYTI010057546.1:0-64787 GCA_963575145.1 Galago senegalensis | reverse complement strand
TGGGCTCAAGCGAGTCTCTTGCCTCCGCCTCCCAAGTAGCTGGGACCACAGGCGCCCGCCACAATGCCCGGCTATTTTTTGGTTGCAGCCGTCATTGTTGTTTGGTGGGTCCGGGCTGGGGATTCGAACCTGCCACCTTAGGTGTACGTGGCTGGCGCCTTAGCCGGTTGAGCTATAGGCGCCGAGCCCAGAAAGCATGTCTTAAGTTGAACTCTCAGCACTATGCTACACCACTTCTCATGGTGAGGGTCTCTGGGTACCTCTCAAACAAACCTCACATAAGCAGTTCAATAAGATTTGTTCTTCTACAAAGCTAGGAAAAGATAGTACATTTTGTTTCATGTTAACATGTATCTGATGACATTGAAACCCAGTGTGTTTTATATTTAGGTGCATATATATATTTACCTACATTAGCATAGCCTAGATCCATTTCATGGAAGAGAAGGAAAGAACAGTACCAGTAATAATAAAAATAGCTGAAATATTTGTCAAATATTTATATTAGACACTGTGATGAGCATTTTTCATGCATTATTGATTTAATTCTCCCCAAAATTTTGGATAGGTTCTATTTTTGTCATCATCTACTTTTCTAGACAATAAAATTAAATATTAGGTGAATTGACTATTTTTGTGTGTAACAGGATACTTAGGGCTTCATGAGAAAGAAGAGCAGTGTGAAAGGAAGTCAGGACACCAGTGTTTTGTCCTGAGGAACTGTAAGGATGAAGATTCTGCTTCCTGGTATGGGCAACCTGTTGGAGAAGTGAGGAGCATGGTTTTGGACATGTTAACTGTGAGGTGACTTTCAGATAATCCAAATTACAGGGATATTACTGGCAGTAAGGAGAAGTGATACACAGATGAGGGGACTGGTACAGATAAGGGCACCGAGAGCAAGTTCAGAGTAGAAGCCTACCAATGTGGACAGACTTTGTCAGCTGTGAAAGCTGTCAAAGTTCTCTTCTGATTGCCTATATTTCCTTAGTAGGTAGAATATTTAAGAAGGGAGAGATGTCCAAGATTGGTGGAAAAGGAAAAAGTAAATAGGAACTGCTCAAGTTAAAAAGCTTCTTCACAGCTAAGGGGACCACAACTAAAGCAAACATCCAGACTTCAGAATGGGAGAAGATATTTACATGCTATCAATCTGACAAAGGCCTGATAACTGGAATCTATAAAGAACTCAAGTTGATCAACAAGAAAAGCAAACAATCCCATTTATAAGATGGCAAGAGACTTGAACAGAAACGTCTCTGAAGATACCAAATGAATGGCCAGCCAACACATGAAAAAAATACTCATAGTCCCTAATTATCAGAGAAATGCAAATCAAAACCACTCTGAGATATCACCTAACTTCAAGGAGATTAGCCCACATGAGAAAATCCCAAAGCTACAGATGCTGGCATAGATGTGGAGAGAAGGAAACAGTTTTGCACTGCTGGCAGGATTGCAACCTCTGTGAAAAGAAGTATGGAGGATCCTCAAAGAACTAAAAGTCAACTGTCCACTTGATCTCGCAATCCCATTACTAGGCTTCTACCCAGAAGAAGAAAATGATTTTACCATCAAGGCATTTGCACTAGAATGTTTTTGCCATTCAACTCACAATTATCAAAATGTGAAATCAAGTCAAGAGTCCATCAATCCATGAACAGATTAACAAATTGTAGTATATGTATACCATGGAGTACTATTCAGCCATAAGAAGATGGAGACTTAACATCTTTTGTGTTTACCTAGATGGTGTTGAAACACATTCTCTATAGTAGAGTATCACAGGAATGGGGGGAAAGTATCCAATGTACTAAATACTAATATGAAACCAATATATAAAGAAAAACAAGTATATTCTAGTGAGGGAGAGGAGAGAGACGTGAGAAGGGTGGGGGAGGAGGGAGAGAATTGGCGGGATCTCAATGTGCACACATGCCTGCTGGGCAAAGTGCTCAACTACAACTCAAACTTTATCTTGGAAATGAAAACAATGTAACCTAGACATTTGTACCCGCATATCAATCTGAAATTTAAAAAAAAAAAGATTGATGAGAAAGGAAAGGCAAGGATGCAAAGAAAGATGGAATAAATCTTGAACATGACGTTAGATTTCTAAGCATGGCCAGCGAGAGCCAACTTGAGGCTCACAGGTTCATAGAAACCCCTCTGCTTTCAATGTGCACATACAGACTACAGTTGAGTCTAAATAGGTTTGATGGACACACTATTTGAAAGTGTGAATAGCAGCATTCAAAGGCTGTTAATAATGTGGGCAATTATGATGATTATTTTTTTTTAAAGTTGGCCTTATAGTGCTGCTAAGGTTTGAACATCCACTTCAAAACTCATGTTGAAACTTAACCCCCAATATGGCAGTATTGAGAGATGGGCCTTTTAGAGGTGACTGGATCATGAACACTCTGCCCTAATGAATAGATTAAGCCATCCTTGGATTCAGAGGTTAATGGGATAATAGGGAGGATAACTTGTGGCTTTATAAGAAGAGGAAGAGAGAGACCTAAAATAGCACATTAGTATACTCACCCCCCTTGCTATATGATACCCTGTGCTGTATCTGAACTCTGTGGAGTATACTCAATAGCAAGAAGGCTCTCACCATTTGCTGCCCCTCAACCTTGGACTTTCCAGTCTCTAGAACTATAAGAAATAAATTATTTTTTTAATAAAGTATCTAGTTTCACATATTCTATTACATGCAATGGGAAATAGATAAAAATGCATACCCTGACAAGGAAGAAGCTATTCTAAGCACTTTAAATAAATTATTTATTCATCTTAATAACCCTATATGGCATATTTTTCCCCATTTTATAGTAAATTGAGGCAAAAATATTTGTAACTTATTGAAGTTAACAGCTAGTAAATGGTGAAGGACTATGGTATCTGTTGACTAAGGAGAGAATTAAGAAGGTGAAGTATGAAAGTAACGAAATAGTAGAAGAACCAATTAATTGTGGGTTCCAGGGGATTAAAAAGAACAACTGCTGAAGATGAGATCTTTTAAGAGGTAAACTAGAAAAATTAGAAAGCATTGGGTGGAGGGTGGAATGCTTCAGATTAAAGATTAGATAAAGGAGGTGCAGGTATTTGGAATGATGAAGTCTAGAATAGTCATTTAAAATGTGACTAAGTAATAGAGTTCAATGTTTCCAGAGGAAAAGAGACAAAGAAGTGAGAGAGAAAAGTATCAGAGATATTATCTGTGGAGGTGCTGAAATTACCAAGGCAGAACGAGTTTTGGGGAGAATGACTTAAACCCAGACACTAAAATGGTCAAAAAATAAAGGGGATTAACACTCACCCGGTGAATGATGGCTCAGAGAGTTGCCAGATTTAACAAATAAAAGTATAGAAGTCACAAATACATTTTACATTTCATATTTTTTAAAGTGAATATTTTTAGTATATCTCAAATATGGCATGGAACATACATATTCCAAAAAATTATTTGTGTTTATCTGAATTTCAAATGGGGCTGAGCATCTTGTATTTTCTCTGTCAACCCTGCTAATGGGGCAAGCATGTCAGTTCAGATTTGTCCTCCTCACAGGCTGAATTCCAAAATCAGATATGATAGATCTTTACCTATAGCATTAATTTAAGCAAATATAATAATGAGTCAAAATTTTACTCCTGGTTGGCTAAATTAGAATAAATGTATTTCATGATCTTATGGTAACACATTCATATGAAAATATAAATGCATATGGCACTTTATGAATGCAAAAGTACTCTAACAGCATAAATTGCATTCTAAAATTTTATATGTATAATAGGATATCAGTGGGCAAGCTCCCTGATCATCTCTCTGTTGTTAATTCAGTTTAGTGAATATGACCAATTATGATGACAGGAAAATAGCCTCTGTATTATCACAAATCATCTTTCATCTTTGATATAAATGGAGAAAGATTTGTCTCAGTAATTTCATAGATGTATTTAAAACAAATTTGGTATTATGTTTGAAGTAATGCTCCTAAAAGCAATAGGCCTCACAATTTGGAATCAATACCACAAAAATTTCTGTCATTTAAATATGGCTTTTTTTCTAATGCTATTTCATGCTATTTAATCTTTAATTTACTCCTCATTGTATTATGTAGACAAAAATTATGAAAGATAGGAATGTATATATAAAAAGAATAGGACTCTAGATAATTTCTGATTAATTCAATATACACATATATTCTAATATTAGTTATATGGTGATTTTATAATCTATTAGCACTTTGTGTTTTCATATTATCAAACTTTTCCTGTGACATATATAAGTGATCTAAGATTGTATATTACAAGAAATTTTTATAATAAGTATTTTATAAAATTGAACTGTATAACTTTTAAAGAGATCTTATATTTGAAACACTAGCTTTCAAGAGATGGGACATTCATTAGTCAACAAAAGAGGGAGATTCCTGAAAGACAGGAAACACTCAAGAAAGAAAGATGAGCTCAACAATTTTCCTAGTTTACTATCTGGAAAGAATTTCCAAACTGTGTTATAAAGAAAGCAAATTGAGGTACCCTGAGTTGAGTGAGCTGGTCTAATAGTAGTGTACAGTTACACCAAGGTGGCTAGGGTTCATTAGAAGAATATACTCAGAACAATTGCAGAGAGAGAACTCCAGAGATCTGCATGTGTCTGTCTCAAAGTACTCAGGTAAATTCTGATTAGCACATATGTGCCAGGAAAATACTCAACATAGAGAAAGAGCCACACAAATGATTATAAGTAACAGTGGCAGGTTCCCATACAGAGCTAAGAATAGTGTTATCCTCCACCAGCCATACTGAAAATTGAGTAATTCATGGGCATTGGATAGAAAGCACAGAAGAATCTTACCTCAGTATGAGAATTAGGTCTAGATCTAGCACTGCTCTAGTCCCAGCTAAAAGAAATCTTTTAAATTTGACCTCTAAATATCTCTTTCCAAGGAACTAAATTGTATTCCAGAACAAAGTAACCCACAACTATTTGAGTATGTGTAACTTTAATAAAAATGGAAACCAGCACAAAGCTTTCTATCAAGTACAGACTTTTAACTATAGCACATTCAAGTATGATGAATTATAAATTGATTCTCAAAGCGAAGAATATTTCACCATTTGAAGTCACACAGCCTTTGTCCCTACTGTACGGTAGTAGTTAATGTGAAGGTGTCTATGCTTCTGTGCACACTTTCATGTGGATGTCCATGAGAATAAGGACCCCCTGATGTCCCCAAGGAGCATCAGATTGCCCTCTGCAGCAGAATTGGAATGCAACAGATCACATTCAAGGTACACGGTATCGTCTTAAAGAGAGAAAGAGGCTTCCCAGTCAGCTAAAAAATGGAATGAAACCTGATTAAGGTGATACGATTACCCAGAAAAAAACATGTGGTATATCAAACAGAAATACCCCATATCAACAATGAAAACAGTGTAAAATTGCCCAGCAATGATGGCAATGTCCCATTCAAGACCTGTCCAAGGAAGAAGAGACACGGCTTGTATCATATGGCCCTTGTGGCTCTTTTATCCCTGTGGAGGAGATGAATTCACTCATCTGTCACAACCTGCTGCCATTAGACATTTGAATGACTTTGTCAAATGGCCTTTATTCTGATTCCAAGCCCACAACAGAACTAACTAGAAAGATCAAATGCACTTGCCAGATGACACAAACATGTAGTACCCTGGTGGGTGCACTTCTCACTGGAAATTAATATAATTTACATGTTTCTTTTGATCTGGGTTAATGTAAACTTATCCCTGAAATATTCATCAATATTTGACATTCTAGAAAATGAGATTTTTTTCAATGTGTACTTATGGGTTAGCAGGTTAGTGAAGATGAAACAGGGGATCATTTTTTGTTTGTTTTTTGTGGGGTATTTCTGACACAGTCTCACTATGTCACCCTCAGTATAGTGCTATGGCATCACAGCTCACAGCAACCTCAAACTCTTGGGCTTAAGTGATTCTCGTGGGATTACAGGCACCCACCACAACACTCAGCTCTTTTTAGAGACGAGGTCTTGCTCTTGCTCAGACTGGTCTCAAACCTGTGAGCTCAGGGAAATCCACCCACCTCAGCCTCCCAGAGTCCCAGGATTACAGGTATGAGACACCATGCCAGGCCCCAGATCATGTTTCTAAATCTGCATAGCAATATATCTTCTAATTTTAAAATATTAAATTAAATTTGGGAATAAAAATTTTATTTCTCTGAGTGGTAATGAGCCTGGGAAAAAAGTGTAAAATATTTGAGCGCTTTGAACTTAACTGGAAAGAATTAAACTACTTCAGATGAAGCAATTTCACCAAATTATAATTGTTTTGTGTGACACTTTAAAAAAATTATTATTTAAAAAAATTCTGGACCTGACTATAGAATGTGGATTATATCTGCCGTGTAATTGATCATTTCAAGGAACGGAATGGTGCCCTAGTGGTTTTAAGAAGATAATGCAATTTATGGAAGGCTGAAATTATTCCCCAGACACAGTTTCCACAGTGGGAATATATGACCCATTAGAGTCAAACTACAGTTTATGTAAAGGCCATAATTTGTCTTGACCAACTAGAGATTTCAAGTGAAACATCAGGAGTTTAATCTTTCTCTCACTTAAGAAATATATATATATTTAAGGATAAGATTAAAATGATATAAACTATAGGTATTAGATTAGCTTTTGTAACATATAAAAATACATTTTAAGTGAACATTGAAAATCTAATTTGTCTCATAGCATTTCTTAGATTTTAATGATTGCATGTGGCATTTCATGAAAAGGAGAGTGAGCAGGACCCCTGGACTAACCCTCCTGGGCCACAGGATGTGAGGCCATAGAACACAGACCAAGCCCTTGGAAAAACTCTTTGTCTTTCGTGGCTTATGTTGTTGCTCAGAGCTCCTTGATTTCCCACAAACTTTGATTACTCATTTCAGATGATTAAGCAAGACATGGATATTTCCAAGTATATGGCAGAAATCAATCAATGATTTCAAGTGCTAATTTGAGAATATCTCCAATGCCTCTGTTTTCAGCAAAAACACGAGGAACCTCAGGTGAGATGTTGACCATTCTTAGCTCTATATATGAAACAGAAGATGAAGTATGAAATAAAGAGAAATACAAAAAAAAACTGTAGTCAATAAAACAAGTTTTTTTTTGGGGGGGTGAGACAGAGTCTCACTTTGTCACCCTCAGTAGAGTGCTGTAGCGTCACAGCTCACAGCAACCTCAAACTCTTGGGCTCAAGCAATTCTCTTGCCTTAGCCTCCCAAGTACCTGGGACTACAGGTGCCCACCACAATGCCCAGCTAATTTTTTGTTGCGGTTGTCATTGTTGTTTAGCAGGCCTGGGCCGGGCTTGAACCTGCCAGCCTCAGTGTATGTGGGCAGCACCCTACTCACTGAGCTATGGGCACAGAGCCCAAACAAGTATTTTGGATATCCATGACTATAAGCATTCAGCTTGACTGGTTGTTAATTTGTATTGCTTAGATCAGGTGTACAGGGCAATTTTCTTTACAGATTAATCAATGGTGCATTGTCTTGTCTCAAATACTTTGAATATTAATGCCTACTTCCATCCTTTTTGAGTGTACATTTATTAATTTAGCAAATATTTATTTGCATTAGTTGTGGCTATTTTTCCCAAACTCACTCTTAACTAATCTTTAGTCACAATGTATCATGTTCTAGACTGAAGTCTTTCCCACATTTATTCCACATTCCTCCTCAACTTAATAATGTGTTTGTTATTAACATACAACATTCAGGGTTTTTGAGTAGCTCCTTGATAAATTAAATCCCCTGGTGGAGGAGAGAAAGAGGGGGACTCTTGTCTCATTTCTAATCTAAAGTGATAAGCCCATTCTTTTCTGAAAATCTTACCTTAAAATTTTCTTACCATTTTCTCCTCTTAAAAATTCCTACTCTATCTCCCCAGTCACTGTAGCTAAGATAGTTAAAGAGGAATAAATCCGTATAAAATGTCTGCCATCTACAAAGTTTTTTCTTGTTTATCTCAAATAAAGCTTTAATTGCTAGAATTTTAGAGTGCAGCAAACTGAAATAAAAGATTGCAACAATTTACTTTTTGTATTTTTGAGAGAGGTGGGCAAGCTTGAAAGTCATGTTTCCCCTCACAATGAATGACAGGATTATTGCTTCTTATAACCCATCCCTGGTTTTCCTTTGACCCATCCCCAATCTCACTGAAACTGAGCAAAGAACTACATCAATGTTGCTATGCCTGTAAATATTTAATTAAGTATTGCATTAAGAGCAACCTAAAAGCTAGTATTCAAAGAATCTTCCTCTAAAATCAACAAGGATGTAAGAATAAATTGTGGATGTACATGTTAATACTTAAGTAAACAAGAAAGTGAAAAGCTAAAAAGTATCTGTTTAAGAAATAATTGAGCTAAGTCCCTGATGCTTAAAAGTTCTAATATTTCAAACAATATATACATTATATTATAGCTATAATTTTTTAAACAATCTGGATATTTTTGGAATGATTACTCAAATGAAAGAAAAGTTTACTCATGTGTGTACAGATTGTCTATGAAATAAATTTTTAGGATTATTTTAGCAATATCAGAAAAGAATGCTTTGACTTCAAAAATGTTAATAATAAAGATAACAGTAAAAGGTAAAAAATATATTACAAAGCCAGACAGCAACTGCAGAAAACCTATTAGATATATCTAGTAATATAATATCTAATATCTAAATACCTCATAGGTTTGCCTAGGTTTCTGCAGGATGTTTAATAAAATCTACTTTCTCTGGTTTTTATAACATTTACACAGTATTTTCCAAGATGTTTCTAAGAGTGGAAATATTAAACTTGATGTATTGAAATAATAGAAATTAATATAAACTTTGAACACAATGAAATAATAGAAATGAAAATAAAACTTAAATAAAATGGGAAAATATAATTTGTTAAATTTGTTAGATTTAAGGTTTGAAAATTTTATATTTCTCTACACTTTGATTTTGGCTAACATAAGCTCTCATTTTAGGAAGAGTGATTATTTTGTAAATTCAATGAAATAGAAACCAGAGGTAGTCTAGAGAAGATAAAAAGGGCTGAAGCTAGTTCTTTACAGGATAAAGAACCTAATAAAATAGATAATTTTTGACAAAACTGATCAGAAGAACAAAGAAGACATAACAGTATAATGAATTAAAAATGAGAAACAACCATACATAAAAAAGAGACTAAAAAGATAAGCAAATTTTATCAATCATATATTCATGATTTTGAAAACAAAATTTACAAATTCCTAAAAATGTTTCATCAGAATTGACTCAATACGAAATGAAGAGTTTGAACAATCCTATGCATACATTGTATACATATTCACTTTTCATGCCAATGAGAAAATGCTGAAGAGGAAAAAATTAAAGATTATATCCTCTGAAATCTTCCTACAACCTTAACCTCAAGGTTGATAGAACACAATTAAACAATAATGTAATGTCTGTGGTCATGATTTCAACTATAATCTTACATTGACATGATTTATTCAGGTATATTTTCAGAGAGCTCTACTTTCTTTCCCAAAGAGATTATAATTAAGGGCTCATCTTACCTCAATAATGTGCTCAGAAGTGGTTTAAAAATCTTCCCACTTTTCTCCTTCCTACTGCCCTTGCTTTAGCTGATAGGTTCAGAGTTTCTTGTCTGAAAAACTACAAAAACTCATTAACTGGTCTTTTTCCAATTATACGTAATTAATCATTCAATGAATAAATTTTTAAATATTTTAAGATATTTACCTCAAATTACTAGACTAAGGTAATTTAAATCTGTTAAGGCACTTGACCATGGTTAGCCTCTAGTGATGAAGCACTCTGATTTTCTGAGGTCTGATTTTTTTCATAATAGAAACATATTATATAAATATATACATGTATAAAACAATATAAATTCATTTCTAAAATGTAAAACAATTATAAATATATATCTATATTTATTTTACATATGCATTTACATAAATATGTGTATAATACAGCAATATAAAAACAACATAAATATGTGTATATGCATATTTATATACATGCAGTCATTTTCAAAATATTCAAAGAAATCCAACCTTGTTAATTCTTTTTTTTTTCTTTTACTAAGTCATATACACATAGATCATGAATACATTTATGCATATGTGGGGTACAATGTGTTGTTTTTTTAATACAATTTGGAGTGTTTACATCAAACTAATTAATATGGCTTTTGCCTCATTTACTTGATTACTGTGTTAAGACATTTATGTTCTATACTTGATAGATTTGATTTGTACTTTTGCAATATGCTCCATAGGTGTGGTCGCACCATTTACCCTCCCTTTATCAAGCTTTCCCTCCATTCCCACTGAATTTCTCTCCTTCATCCTGGGCTATAGTTGTGATCTATCTTATATAAGAAAGTGTGAGTAAATATAAATTTGTTTCATAAAAGTACTGAAGTACATTGGATACTTTTTCTTCCATTCTTGAGATACTTTACTTAGGAGAATATGTTCCAGCTCCATCCATGTAAACATAAAAGAGGCAGTCTTCATCTTTTTTAAGGCTGCATAGTATCCCATGGTATACATATACCATAATTTATTAATCCATTCATGGCTTGATGGGCACTTGGGATTATTCCATGACTTGGCAATTATGAATTGAGCTGCAATGAACAATCTGGTGCGAATATCTTTATTACAAAGCGATTTTGTGTCTTTTGGATATACTCCTAGTAGAGGAATTGCAGGACCCAATGGCAGGTCTATTTTTAGATCCCTGAGTATTCTCCAAACTTCTTTCCAAAAGGAACATATTAGCTTGCATTCCCACCAGCAGTGGAGAAGTATTCTCTTTTCTCCACATCCACGCCAACATCTGTAGTTTTGGGATTTTGGTATGTTGGCTAATCTTACAGGAATTAGATGGTATCTCAAAGTGGTTTTGGTTTGCATTTCTCTGATGATTAAAGTAGATGTGCATTTTTTCAAGTGCCTGTAGACCATGAGTCTGTCTTCTTCAGAGAAGCTTCTTTTCAAGTCTCTTGCCCACAACGAAATGAGATCGCTTGTTCTTTTCTTATTAATACATTTGAGTTCTCTATGGATTCTGGTTATCAGACCTTTGTCAGAAATGTAACCTGCAAATATCCTCTCCCATTCTGAGGGCTATCTATTTGCTTTACTTACTGTGTTTTGGGCAGTGCAGAAGCTTTTTAGTTTGATCAGATCCTAGTAATGTATTTTTGGTATTGCTTCAATTGCCCAGGGGGTCCTCCTCATAAAGTATTCTCCCAGGACAATTTCTTCAAGTGTTTTCCCTGCACTCTCTCCAGAATCTTTATAGTTTCATGTCTTAAGTTTAAGTCTTTTATCCAGTGAGAGTCAATTTTTGTTACAAGTGAAAGTTGTGGGTCCAGTTTCAGTCTTCTACAGGTCACCAGCCAATTCACTCAGCACCATTTGTTAAATAGAGAGTATTTCCCCCAATTTATATTTTTGATAGGCTTATCAAGTGACAGTAAATGTCTGGTTTCATCTCTTGGTTCTCAATTCTGTTCCATACATCTACCTCTCTATTTTTGTGCCAGTATTATGCTGTTTTGATAACTATAGATTTATAGTATAGTCTGAAGTCTGGTAGCATAATTTTACCTGATTTGTTTTTATTTCTGAATAATGTCTTAGCTATTCAAAGTTTTTCTGTTTCCATATAAAAAGTACTAGTTTTTCCAGATCTTTAAAGTATGACAGAGGTGCTTTAATAGGGATTGCATTAAATCCATACCTTAATAATGATTGCATTAAATCCGTAATTCTTAATAAAACCTACAAAATTCAATTTTTTTGTATTAGGATAGCAAATATATATATATATATATATATTTTTTTTTTTTTTTTTTTTTTTAAGAGACAGAGTCTCACTATGTTGCCCTTGGTAGAGTGCCATGGCATCACAGCTCACAGCACCCTACAACTCCTGGGCTTAAGGGGTTCTCTTGCCTCAGCTTCCCAAGTAGCTGGGACTACAGACCCCTGCCACAACATCTGGCTATTTTGTTTTTGTTTGTTTGTTTGCAGTTTGGCTGGGGTCAGGTTCAAACCTGCCACCCTCAGTATATGGGGTTAGCACCATACCCACTAAGCCATAGGTGCCACCCAAGATAGCAAATATATTCATTTATTACTTCTTTGCAATAAGTACCAGACAAAGCAAGAAAGCAAACTAATCCCTAAAGCAAACAAATGAATTTTTGGTTATACAAAAAAGACCTAATGTGTATATATTTGAAAAATTAACTGTTTATAAAACTAATATTGATGAATAAATAATGAACCAATAAATTATCTCAGATCACCTAATGCAAAATTTTAGTTTAAATACATTAGTATTTTTGTGCTAAATAATCTACTATTACATCCTCAAAAATGTGAATCATTGGGTCATGATATAAACTTACAGAAAAAAAATATATAAGAAAGGAAAGGAAACATAATTCAATGTATACATCTTTTTGGTAATGGGTCAGAAATGTCATCTTTTAATATATATCATAACAAACATCAGTGTCCACTAGATCTAAATTAATGTTTCACTGACAAATTTTCATTTTAAAATAATGATTCTTCCATGAACAAATTATAGAACACTCTTGGGTAGCTTTATCATCCAATTAAATCAAAGTTAACAATGCTACTGTTCATGTTTCTTTTATTTAAGAAGCATGAAAAAAATTCGTCTTCAAAAATGTGTTTGAAGAAATAATTTCATACAAAGAACAAGACAGAATAAAAAAATAAACACACAAACCCCAAGTAACATATCCACACTCAAAAAATGCACAATGAAATGACTTAATATATTCTGGTCATAAATCATAAATATAGCCTGTGCTCTCTCTGCAAAAATTATTAAAGGAAAGAAAGACAAATATTTAAATGACAAAATGCACGACATTCATTTTAAACTATTTTATTTGGATTTTTGTATGAGAAAGGGGATTTTTTAAAAAAGTATTTTGATGATCAAAGAGTTAACGCTTTTATTACGTTTAGATGATGCTAAAATAGATACTACATGAAAAACAAAGCATTCCTATTGCCAAAAATGTTTAGAGATTCTCTGAATTTAAACTTACCACAACAGCTGTGACATAATGATGTTCTATGTATCAAATGAAATTAATATAAGATGATATGACTCTTTCATCACAGCAGGCAGACTAAAGTTTTAAAAAAACTGCATATGGATCAAGGTATTTGGTTTTAAAGGGCAACTCAGGTAGATAATAATACAAAAATGTTTATCTCAAACTGAGATTTTAATACACTATATAATCAAAAGTATTTAAAAATGGCTTATTATTTTAAGAATAACCACTAAATTTGAAAAATATTCTTATTTTTTTCCCAAAAAGTATACTTGACTATATCTAAAGGGATTTCTTTAGTCATTTATAATCATTGCTACATTTTTGTAAAGGATATAGTGAAAGAAATCCTACAGTTGACACACAATGCACAAATCTTATTTTAAATAATTCTCTTTTGAATGCTAATAACTTCTTGTTCTAATATAAATATGTGCTTTCATTAGAATGCCTTCCTATCCATGGTAATGTGCTTGGATTTTCTCAAGTTAAAATACCATATACCAAAGCAGAAACTTATTTTCAATTATGTTGTAGATACAACAATTTTCTGTAAAATATGTAGTATTACTTAAACTACAAAATGTGTATTTCCCATAACAGAAATATATACAAGATCTTAGGAAGTAAATTTATTCATTGTTCCTTTCCTTCTCAAAGATCAGCTCCATTCTGTCTTAGCTGTAGCTGGAATTAGTGTGTCTTTATTAAATAAGAAAATTTTTGTTTTATGAGCAAAAAGAAGGTATGTAAATTATCACACACAAATATATATATATATATATATATATATATATATGTATATATATATATTCAGTATGGGATACTGAAGTGTAGCATATACAAATCAGTTTCATAAAAGTTGGGCCCTTTCTTTAAGAAAAAAGTATCTTATAAAAGGAAAGATTTATTACAAAAATGTTTTAGTAACTTTAAAATGTTATGTTGATGTGATCCATGGTCTGCTAAGTTTAAAAGTTATTAAATTTTATCTTATCATAGCCCCATGATCATCTCAATAGATGCAAGGAAAGCATTTGACAAAATCCAACTCACTGTCATGATAAACTCAAAAAACTAGGAATAGAAAGAACTTTCTCACTCTAATAAAGGATATCTATGAAAAAAACCCTGAGACTTAATGATACAAGACTGGTTGCTTTCTCTTTTCGACCAGAAACAAGACAAGGATGCCCATGCTTGCCACTTCTATTTAACATTGTACTGGAAACCCTAGCCTTGACAAGAAAAAGAAATAAAAGGCATCCAGATTGGAAAGAAAGAAATAAAACTCTCTATTTTTAGATGCCATGATTTTGTACAATGAAAATCCTAAGAAATCTACTAGAAAGCTATTAGAACAAATGAGTTTAACAAAGTTGTAAGATACAAGATCAATAAACCAAAAAATAATATTACTTCTTTTCTTTTCTTTTTTTTTAAGACAAAGTCTCACTTTGTCCCCATCAGTAGAGTGCAATGGCATCATAACTCACAGCAATCTCAAACTCCTGGGTTCAAGCAATCCTATTGCTTCAGCCTTCCAAATAGCTGTGGCTATAGGTACCTGACACAACACCAAGCTATTTTTTAGAGACAGGGTCTCGCTATTTCTCAGGTTGGTCTTGAATTCCTGAGCTTAAGCAATCCACCTGCCTCAACCTCCCAGAGTGCTAGGATTATAGGCATGAGCCACTGCACCTAAAAATAATGTTATTTCTTAAAACAGCAATGAGCAATCCAAAAATGAAATATAGGAAAAATAATTCCATGTATAACATAACAAAAAATAAAATACTTAGGAATAAATTTAGCCAAAGAAGCACAAGTGGCTATCCTCCAAAATATTATTGAAAGAAAATAAAGATCTAAATAATTGGAGATTATCACATGATAATAGATATGAATATACAATTCTGTTGAGGTGGCAATACTCCCAAGTTCATCTGCAGATTCAATGAAATCTCTATCAAAATACCACCAGAATTTTTTGCAGAAATTAACAAGCTGATTCTAAAGTCACATGGAAATTCAGTGCACCCAAATAGACAAATACATCTTGAAAAAGAAAAGAAAAGAACTAAGTTGGAAGACTTAAACAATTTCTAATTTCAAAATGTGCAACAGAGCTGTAGTAATCAAGGCAGAGTGGAATTTGCCAAGGTAGACATAGATCAATGGAATAAAACAGAGAGCAAATAAATAAACTCTTACATTTATGGTGGATTGACTTTCAACAAGGGTGCTCTAAGACAATGAAACAGCAATAAGTAAACTGATCAACACATGGTATAGGAACCACTGGACATTCACATGCAAAAGAACGAATCCAGACCCCTTCACACCAAACACAAAAATGGATTTAAAGTGTATCACAGACTAAACATAAGAGCTAACACTATAAAAAGACAAATTACCCAATTTAAAAATGGGCAAAGAGCTGAATAGACATTTCTTCAAAGAGAATCTACAAATAGTCAATTAATACATGAAAAGATGCCAAGCATTAGGTAAATGTAAATCAAAACCATAACAAGATGACACGCCACATACACTAAGATGGCTAGAAGCAAAATCATGGGCAATAACAAGTTTTAGTGAGGATGTGGACAAATTGGAGTTTTCATATATTTCTGGTGAAAATGTAAAATTATATAGTCACTTTGGAAAACAATTTGACAGTTCTTTAAAATAGTAAACATAGGGTTTCCATGTGCTCCAGCAATTACACACCTAGGTAGTCATATGAAGTCTTATAATTAAGATCATGAGACATTTTACATCTTTTGTATTAACCTGGATTGAGTTGAAACACATTCTTCTTAGTAAAACATCACAAGAATAGAGAAGCAAGAATCCAATGTATTCAGTTCTAATATGAAGGCAGTAGATGAGCTAATACAAGGTAGGGAGTAGGAGAATAATGAAGTGGGGAGAGGGGAGAGGGAGAGAGATGGGGGGTATGGTGTATGGCACACCTCTCCAAGGCAGGACACAATTACAAGAGGGACTTTACCTAACAAATGCAAAAGGTGTAACGTCATTCTTTGTACCCTCAATGAATCCCAAAGAATAAAAAGAAAATTTAATATATTAAAAAATCACGAACTTGCTACTGAGTGCTTAGGTTGGCAACACTATACAAACAACTCAGTAAGGCTTCACAAATTTGGTTTATCATGTCTCGCAGCTGTGTGTGTCAACATGTGGCAGTTTCTTGCTAAGTAGTGCTCATTATTGTTGCATGATTTTGTGTGTCATCACAAGAATCTTAGGGCCTGAATTGGAGCAACGAACAAACATTAAATTTCTTGTTATATTTGGCAAGAGTAGAAGTGAAATCAGGGACATGTTAGTCACAGTTTATGAGGATAATGGCATGAAGAAAATGGCAGTGTACAAATGCATTAAATGTTTTTCTGGGGGGAGAGAAAGCCTCACTGATTAAGACAGGTAAAGGCAGACATTAATGAGCAGAACTGATGAAAACATTGCAAAAATTCATCAAATTGTGTGTCAAAATTGTTAACTAACTGTGAGAAAAAAGCAAACCAAGTAAACACTGATAGGGAAACAGGAAAATCTTAACTGAAAATCTTGGCATCAGAAAGGAGCTCACCAAGGAACAAAAGAAAAGAAGAGTCAAAGTTTTCCAAGACATTTTGGAGAGATAAGACACTATTTTGGCCATGTTATTGTGGTGATGAAACAAGGAGATACCAATATTACTCTGAAAAAAGCGTCAAAGTTCACAAGGGAAGTCAGTCAATTCTCAATGATCAAAAGTGTTCCATCATACCAAATCAAGAGTCAAAACAATCTTGCCAATCTACAAGGAGAATGGGGAACAAAGACCCCATTCATGGCAAGGAAAAACAACTCCAGAAAAGGGGAAAAACAGAATTAAGCTGAGCAAGTCAGAATAAAAACAATTTAATTAGCTTACTTTTAAAATAACAGTTAAATTATTTGTCTGGGCAGTTTCTGCTTTTACTGGAAGGCTGGTCTGTAAGGGATACAGCTTACAACATCCCTTCAGGACCTATAAACACTCTGAAGAAAAAACGTCATAGCAGAAGCTGCCCGCAAGGCCTGAAAAAGAAATTAACCAGGCCAACTCATGCCCAGTCAACCATCAACAACCTTCCAGAAGCAAATATCCATTGTGGGGATTTGCATAATGGCCAGGACAGAAATTAAGAGAACAGCTCAAGCCCTGACATATGGGCAGGAGGGCTTCTACCCTAACCACAGAGGGAAATGCCTCCAGGTGGGGATAAGGGGAAAATTCCTCTTTTCCGCTAATAATTTAGGGGAGAACTGATGTCACTGCATCTGCTCCACAGAGAAACTAAAGGGGTCTAACTCCCCCCCCAAGGGATCTGTGTGTGTGACAACAGGCAGGAGGCTGCCCACACACAAGGCTCAGGTTCTGAATTTCTCAAGGCTGCCCAGGCCCTTAAAGTTAATGATTATAGATAGAATAAGAACTAACATACTTATTCCTAGAAACTGCTGACGTTTTTACTACCTTCCTCAGCTTACTCTTTCACCTAAATGAGAACATAGCCTTCAGTAAAAGCTGGGTAGAACAAACACTCAGGGCTACTCACTGAAACCCCACAAGCTAGCGGTGGTCACTGTGTCCTACCTTTGAAAATTCTATTCTATGTGTCCAGTCTTTTTATCTCCACCACTTTTAACTTTATTATTTCTTCAGTTGATTACCACTTGTCCCACAGGTAATAAAGGACCCTACCACACCTAGGGCAGGATCCTGGCAATTTTTTTTTTTTGGTATCAGAAGGCTTATTCATTATGAATTTGTACTAACTGGACAAACAGTTAACCACATTTACTACTAAGAAGTGCTAAAAAATTTGTGTGAAAAAGTTAGACAAAAATGCCTGAACAATTCACCCATAACTCATGGGTCTTGCGTCACAACAATGTACCAGCTCACACAGCACTATCTATGATGGAGTTTTTAGCCAGTAAACAAATAACTATATTGGAACACAGTCCTTACCCACCTGATCTGACTTTTTGCTTTACCAAAAGACAAAGTAATGAAAGGAAGACATTCTGATGACATTCAGGATCTCAAGGGTAATACAATGACATCTTTGATAGTGCTTCCAGAAAAAGAGTTTCAAAATTGCTTTGAAGTGTGAACTAGGTATTGGTATCAGTAAATAAATTCCCAAGGGAAGTATGTTGAAGGTGAAATAGTGATATTCAGCAATGAGCTATGCAACACTTACCCTAGGATGAGTTTGTGAACTAAATAGTCAGACCTTGTGTGTGTGTGCGTACATGTGTATGAAGAGAAATGAAATGTGTATTCACACAAACGTGTATTTATCAGCATTATTTATTTACAAGAGCCCCAAAGCAAAACCCCCCCATTGTCCATCAACTGATTAATGGAAGAATAAAAAATACAGTGTCGCCATCAATGAAATGTTATTTACCAATAGAAAAGAATAAAAATGAAGTTCTGATACATGTTACAACATAAATAAATCATGAAAACATTATACTAATTCAAAAAACATCACAAAAGCCAAACTTTTTTGGAGAATATATTAAAAATGTTGTTAAACTTGTGGTGGTGTTTGAACAACTCTGTGCATATACTAAACAGCCCTTAATCGTACCCTTTATCTGGATGAACTTAATAGTCTATGAATTGTATCTCCGAGAAGCTATTTTTTAAAAATATCCATCCTATTATCTTTCCACAAATAAGTATTCTGGACATAGTTTACTAAACACAAAAATTAAAATCTCAAGGTTTTTCCTCAATTATATGAACATCTTTTACTGTCAGTATCAAATTTTCTAGAATCTCTATCAGCAATCTCTTTTTATCAGCTCTACTCTTTTCCAAGCCTTCTGCCTCTGCCTCAGTTGAGTAGGACATGGTTTGTTGTCCAAATAATTACAGCAGCTTTCCAGCAGTTGCTGCTGGGGTCACCTGTCTCAGTTCTCCCCAGATCGTCTATTCACTACCTATACACTTGTCTTCCTAAAGCCCATGCTCTTATAGATAGTCCAGAGTTTGTCACATAGCACTCAGAATTAAGTCCAAAATCTGACTCCACGTCATATATGTTAATATTAGACCTATTAATATCCCAGCAACTTTGCAACCAGCACTTGGTACTCAAGGTAGTCTTTTAGGCAATTTCATTTGCTGCTTTTTGAACATTGTATTTATGCCTTCCTAATTCCAAAACTACATCCCCTCCAGCTTTTGCCTTTCCTGTCTGATTAATGTTTATCTCTTAAGACCCAAGTCCAAATGTCACTTCTATGAAGTCTTCTAGGAGTGCTCCTTCATGTGTATTCAGAGGATATTTTCTTCTGCTCAGTGAGAATGCACTGATATCTTTAGTGTGGTATTGAAGATAGTATTTGATTAGATGTCTATTTCCCTAAATAGACTGTGGGCTTAAGGATGATGCCCTTACTCATCTTTGAATTTCTAACCCATCTATTTTATTATTATATTAAGAATTGCCTAGCTAATATTTATTAAAGCATGGATTGTATACAAAAGTAATATATGTGTGTACATGTACATCTGCTTCAGGGTGAGGGGGGACTTTAACATGGAAGGCAAATCCTAACACTCACTCCTGAATTCACTACTTCACCCCAAATTAAACATAGATGATTAGATATAGAAGGACATTTGCTAGGAGTCAAAATATGTCTAAGGATTCGCAGAACTCTAAATTTGCAACTCTGAAACAATTTTAGCTCACGAGAGGAAATATTTGACCAATGTCATGTGTTAACACGTTGTTTGTTAACAAAAATACATAGGTGCCTTCTGTCACTCATGAGATAAAAGTATCTTCTTCATTTAAAATTATATGTACCATTATGATCTAGAAATAAATAAATTATGCTAAGACATTATCCACCAGAAAATGTAAAAGCTAAGTGTGTAGAGTCATAGATCTATTATTGCGAAGCAATGATTTTCCAATGATAAGTCTATATGAATTAGTGGTGATGCCATGAATATTTCATTAGCAGATAATAGATTCTTAGCAGATGCATCCTAAGTATTAGTAGAGATTTCATTATTATATACATGTGCATATATATGTATATATAGCACTGACAATAAGGCTCAACTAAAATGTTTCTAGACAGTCTAATCTCTGTCAATCATTTTCATCTGATAGATACTTTATTTAATGGGAATCACAAAACTAAATCTCTAACTGGAGCTCATTCAGTATTTTACTCCAATTTGTCTATAAAGTTCTGGAAAAATTCAACTGAAACATCAACAAAGGCTTACTCCCCAATATATGCTATGCTTTTGAAAATTACATGGAATAAGTAGCTAAAAATATAGAAAATTTTTAATAAAATTCTAGTTTAAAATTTGTAGTTTTAGTTAAATAAAATGACAATAAATACTATGAAAATATTTAAAATTCTGAATATAAGATGCATCAATTAATATTATATTTCCAACTGCATGGTAGTATATAATTTCTAAAATTGAAGATAGATGTTATGATAATGAAGATTAATAATTATAATGCTAACTTCTTCTAAAGATCTGGGCGTGATTAAGAAGAAAAATACATTTCAAGTATCCAAGTGCAAAGATATAACTTATCCTGCCTCACATCATAACCACACAAAATTAAATAAAATAACAAAGGCTACAGCTTAAGAAATATTTGTATATTTTGTGCACAAAAATGTAAGTTGCTACTACAACATATCTGTATAGAAAACAAATATAGCTTACTAAGAGCACTTGCCTTAGAAATTTCTCAGAAAACTTACCACTTTTTGCCCCATTATGATCACAAGGAAAATAAAGGGAATCAATAAAGGGAATCAAAACTTTTACAAGCAATACAAACCAAAATATAAGAAATAATCTGCAGCCACATGCTTGGTGTGACAAAACCCTATGTGCTATGTCAATAATTCAGCTTCACTTAAAATAATATAGAGTATAAATCTCCCAAACATCATTCAAACGGAAATATACTTACCTGCCCACACCAACCATATTCAAGCATTGTAAAGGTGGAAATTATAACGCTTTCGGGATGTTAAATATGAGTGTAAATGCTGCTGATTCATTCAAAAGGAATCTGCTATATCCTTCTTCAAAGAATGGTTACCAACTTCAACTTTGTGCTTAGCCATCAACACTGCCACAATCCAAGCTTTGTTGTAATGTTGTGCTCTTACGGCTAAAACCTGTTGATAATGAACCTGAACCCATTATTTTGAGTCAATGAATTGAAAGAAATAGGGCAAAGAATGAAAGCCACAGGGCCAATTACGAGCATTCTTTGATGTATTACTTGCTAGCACCCCCCCATATCACTTTGTGTCTTTGTCTTGATCCCCTCTGTTACTCATTAATTATTCTGGAAGGGTTAAAGTTCAGAGAGCTAATTGCACAAACCGTCTTTCGTGGTAGGGATTCTCACTACTCTGACACTTTCCCCAACTGTGCCCAGCCACCTTGCATTATGCCAATTAACCCAATTCTTGGCATTCTTGCTTGGACTTCAGCATCTTTTCAAGCTTTACCTAAAATATTTTCACTAGCTTTAGGTTGTCTGTAGAATAAACCAAGGCAACTTAAAGATTTAATTAGAACTTATTTAATTATATAATCTTTCCTAAACTTTTAATGCTACAATTAAAAATTTCTCTGTCCTAATTATGCCAGAAACACAAATATATATATGATTAAAATAAATTTAAGAGAATTCAATTATCTATGCTATCCTCCTACACTGAGTTATAGACTAGTTTAATGAAAACAAAATTTTCCACATTTGTCAGCCAAAATATAAACTGAGAAGTTTCAATTTTTATATGGCATGTTAGTCAGGTTTCCACAATGTAGGAACTAACTCCAGAATTATCAGGATATTTAAAGAAATCAACTGGTGAGTCTAGATAGCTTCTGGAAAATTTCCAACATTTGATCATAATTACAATTCTGAAATAAAATCCAAAAAGAAATAACCATGCCTTGCAGTGCTTCTTGGAATATATCAAACTCTGCCTTGTATTTCTTTATATTTTTCAAAATCTTCAAAAATCCTCTCCTTTCCATATGTTACAGTTTCAATAAATATCTAGTAATCTGGAGCATCTACTTCAGATCTATGTATTACCTAATTAATTACTAGATTTATTGTCAATAACTTACAGTTGTGTTTTCATCAATTAATAATTACTGAGCAGCTTCAATGTAGCAAGCCTTTGCTGGCTGCTGTGAATGAGGGTGAATTCATCAACATCAGGCTAATGGAGCTGTCAGAAGGCCAACAAAGAAACAAACACTAATATGAATACTTATAAATAGGGGCTAGCTTGAAGAACAAGAAAACAAACAGAATTATCAACTTGAAGAATGAAAGGAGCCAGCCTTACAAAGAGTAGCAAGAAGGAACAGCTTATGCAAGGTGTACCCTCAGAAGTCAGCAGAGGGGCTTGAGGAACTGAATTAAGGCACGTTTGCAAGACAGTGAAAGAGAGACAAATGGCTTGGGACTAGACTGGAAGATAGATAGAAACCAGATCATGTGGAATGGTTTAGACTATGAAAAGGAGTTATATTTTATTTAAGAACGATGCATACGATGTGATTGATTTTTGTACTGCTGAGAAGAATATGTCAAAGAGTTTTTAAGCCAAGAGAGAAGTGAAACCCGGGATCAGTTTTTAAATAGAAATCCCATAAATCTTATAATTTTTTTTAATGGTAGAAAGAGTTTTTTGCACACATCCATAAAACTTTACTTGAAAATCTAATTTAAAAGACTGGCTTGACCAAATGGATTGTGTGTGTTAATTTCCATTAAACAGATGATAGAATCCCACATTCCAGGAGCAACTGTGTCGGAAGAACCGGCCAATGATTTCACGGTTTAACTGAAAAATATATTTTAAAGCCCAAAATATAAAGTTTTTGAAAAATTATTTTAAAATTTGTTTATAGATTTCACAAAATGTCACAAGAATAAAATAAGCCCAAAATGAAGTTTTTAACTAACTGGGTCAAACTAATCATTCATTTAAACGTTATACAGATTTCACCTTTCGCTGGAATTGTGTGTAAAAAATATTTGGTTAATTCACTCAGTGCTATCAATGACGGAACTTTCAGATTGACCTTTTGATAAAGCTAACACAAAAATAACCAACCATGATTCCAAAGTTATTAAATATATCCTCTTAACCTCTCTTTCATAAGATGCTCCAACAGTAACATCAGAATGGCAAAAAATAGTTCCATGAATTAATTGACTCTTACATAACCACAGTAAAATATATCTTTCAGAGCCTGTGTCTCTCCTATTCCTCATTTTTAGAATGCCAATTATTCTCTTTTAAATTTAACTTCTTTCACACATGACTTATGAAGATATTAAGCTACTTTTCATAGTGAAAGTTAAAGGTAAATGATAGTTTTTCAAAGTATTTTCATTCTTCTGATTATCTTCTCAATTCAAAGTTTGATATTTGAAATAAAGGGGAGTGCTTTAGATTTACATTCAGCCCCTCAGAATTCATTCCAAACTCCTTCCTCTCTCCAAAACCAGTCTGTCAGACTAAATATTCATTCCTCTCTATGGCTGGTTAGTCACAAGTGGGCACTTTTCTAAAAT
This sequence comes from Galago senegalensis, assembly GCA_963575145.1. Lineage (NCBI taxonomy): Eukaryota > Metazoa > Chordata > Mammalia > Primates > Galagidae > Galago > Galago senegalensis. The sequence continues at coordinate 40,920 of CAUYTI010057546.1, read as the reverse complement.
AATGACACCACATTTAGGATGTGGGAAGTCGAGAAAGGCCATTCTATTTTTCTTATCCTAGTTTTGTAATTATTTTTGACTTATTTTAATTATGCATATTATTCAGGTATAATTGTACATTTTGATATGTACACATGTTGTTTGTTATATAATAATCAAATCAGGATATTTACCATATTCATCACCTTAATGCATTTATCATTTTAAGATCTTGACTGTTTCTCCCTGTATACTCTCCTCACTGTTTTCCTAGTTGTAATGCTACAAGACACTACATTTCCCTCAATGAATTGGTAGCAAACGCAAACTGACACTAGGAATGCTGGAGGTGGATCCAAGGATCCGATTCTAGAAGAATGGCAACTCAGTGCCTGACAGGAAAGAGAGAAAGTGGAGTGTTCTGCCAAGTCATGATTTTAAATTCCCTTCCACTATTTGAAAACTACTAACAAACAGCTTGCATTGAAAGAGAATGGAAATTATATCATTATGTAATTTCTGCTCCCACATTTGCTTTCACAAGAGAATTCTCCCAATATATTTCTTCCTGAATCTACAGATGAGATAGTTCTGGATCCAGAAAATGTAAAGGAAGTGAAGAGACCTCCTTAGGGCAGCAGCCCTGTAATTGCCCTTTCCCCTGATGGAATTGATTAACTCTGATTTAATCTGCCACTATCTGAAAGGTTACTGGGAACTTTCTGGCAAAACTGGTACATGCTCTACAATTGTTTAGAGATCAAAGGAGGGAAGATAACTCAGCCGTAAGCCTCAATGCCACCAAAGCACACCCTTGGATTCTGCTGAATTTTATCCCAATTTTATGCTTAAACAATACTTATTCAAAATAAACTACATTTAAAATGGTATTAAATATGTTGCTGGAGCATTTTATATATCAAATGCAATCATTTATTTTTAAGGGACTGTTTTGGGTGAAAACTAAGTAATAAAAGTTACCACATTTAGTATTTGGATCCTTCAAAATATGCTTTTGTTTTTTGCAGTTTTTGGCCGGGGCTGGGTTTGAACCCGCCACCTCCAGCATATGGGGCCAGTGCCTTACTCCTTTGAGCCAAAGGTGCCTCCCTCAAAATATGTAATTTATAAAAATAAAATGCCTAGGATACTGCAAAATTTGTCTAGTACTATATGTTGCCTGTGCATTGTCTATGTTACTTTTCACATCTAAACTGAAAATCTAATCTCTGAGAGAAATATGTAACTTAAATCCTTCACCATGCATATGAAAGAGCATGGTTTTCGACTTGTTTACTATTTCTCCAAAATACATAGGCTTTTGACTCATGAGCTTGAAGACTGCTAGCAAATTCAACTTTAAATGTTATTAGTTCTTTCCTGCAAATTCTGTCTCAGAACATTGCAGTGCTACCTTCCATTGTTCACTTTTTAAACATCACCCTGGCCATCCTAGTGATGGTGTCAGGGGTAGGTGAAGTGGAAAGTGTCTCTGATAACAATTTAAATTCCTTCCCAATGGGAGAAAGGAAAAAAATAATAACCTACTAGTATTTATGAAAATGAAATACAAAACTTCTAACCTGTAATCAAATGCCTCCAGTATCAGGGAACTTGAACTCATTCTTTTATGGTGTAAACCACCACATTCTCACTCCTACGTGTTAACTTCTGTTAGTCAACCTCACTTCTGCAATAATTCGGAATAAGATTATTCTGTCCATATAGCAATCCTTTGAAAATCCTAGCTACTGTAACTCCATTTAAAGGTAATATCTGAGATAGATACGTATCTTATTCCTTCACCATTCTTCACTGGACATGGTTGTCAAGCTCTGCATCTCTCACATCAGAACTGTTGCCCTTTCTGTTTCCTTTTCTTTGTCCCCCAATTTCTCATATGTATAAATTGCTTTGGGAAGCCTTTTCCAGTCTCCTGAAAGAATGGATTGGATGACCACTCCACCTCCACCTTCCACATTGCAGTAGAATTCACTGCTGACCCTTATTAGAAATATGTTCTTTTTTTTTGTAATTCTCCCTCTTGTCACTGTTGTCCCAATTAGACTACCACCTCTCTAATAATAGGAACTGCCTTACTCACTGACACATCTCCCAACCTGAGTACATGGTAGCAGTCAGCTAATATTGGTGGAATAATTGAAACCACAGAATGACACAGATCATTACCATCTGTGTTCCTCACTTTCTTTTTCTTCTTTCACTTTCTTTACATATAAAATGGGGAGCTAGAACAGTATCCACTTCTCATGATTGTTGTATAGGTCAATTGCATCTACTCCTTTAAAAGCACCTAGTAGACAGGAAAGTTTTAGTAAATCCTAGTTACTACTTTTCATGGTCTACTAAAACCCATTTCTTTTTTTACATAAGCCTAATGCTATGTAAAATGTCTACCCCATTTTGTAGTTATAGCACTGATTTTTTAAAACATTAATAAAGAAATTAACATTTATAGTTTCTGCTTTTCACCTTAGTCAACTATTCCAGATAACTGAAATACATAGGCACTTAGTATTATTATCTAGGATGTGGATAATACAAGTGCACACACATGCATACACAGAGAGAGATAGAGGCAGGGAAAGAGGAAAAAATAGATCAAAGAGAAAGAAAATTTTACTGGGTATGTACAAAGACTTTGGACATAGCCAACGTTGGATCAGATTCTTAGCTCTTGCTCTTAACGATTATGCAAACTTGAGCAGGTTGTTTACTTTCTTCTATTATTAATTTCATTCTGTACAGACATTCATCCAGCTATATACTCACTACAGTATCTTGTCACTATCACAGTATTTTATGATTACTTTAGTATGTATTTGTTTACATCTATGGTAACTAGAAGCAATCCCTATCCTCTCAACCTGCATTTGCTGTATAGTATTGATCACAGAGAAATATGTAACATGTTTAATGAGTAGTACCTTGACTTAAAAATATGGTCCATAAAAACTAGTAAAGAACTAACCATGAAAAGAAGGAAGGGGCCAGACTATTCAAGGCCTTGAATACAAAGACACAACGGTGAGGAACCTACACTTAATTGGAAGGGTAGCCAATGAAAGCTTTTTAGTTGAAGAATGACAAAATCAGAACTCTACTTCAGAGGTGTAATGTGCTGGGTTCTGAAAGATGATAGGAAAGGATGACTTTTGAGCAAGAGACCATTGAAAAGTCTTTCTCGTGGCCCAAAGAGGTCGGCCACTTTGTTCAGATAATGTTTACCAAATGACCCTTAAGCACAAATCACAGCCATTGGCATTAATGGGGGTACAATAATGAAAAATGAATTATCCTGATAGTCTGGAAATATGTTCACAGAAGTGAAATGACTGATATAAGACCAGCCTTTGACCACTTTTAAAACAGAAATCCAAGTGATGATTTAGGAGATGAAGTGTCAATTCCCACTAAGGGGGCCAGAGACAAGAAAGTATCTCTGGAGAAGGACCCCTGAAGCTGAGCCTTGGGGACAGACAGTGTCAAACCATAGCTGACAGGGAGGGATATTAGGAATACATGGAAATGCTGATTTTAAAACAAAGAAGCTTTTCCCTCAGTCTTTCTAGCCAATATCCCTGGAACTTTTATTTCATCCAAAGGTCCAGGGAGCCAGCATTTGGATCACGTAAATTCAGCTCTCTAGGAAGAGACTTAACTCTGGAGGATCAGCGTGGCTTCTTCCAGATGTGTCACAATATAAAACAGACTGGCAGCTGATATCCAGGGTGCTGGTGTCCGAAATGAGGTCCCATCACTGAGGTGAAAGTAGAAAATATTAAAACTTTTCTAACTATTTATTTTTCCTAAAGATAAAAGGTAAAGCTGTATTTTACCTGGAAATATATTAGTATGATAATATGAGTACCCTTTTTATAATACAATAAGACATAGATAATTTGCAGGTGCTCAGATGTCTTTACCAATAGAGTCAGATGAGGGTAAAACATTGGGAAGACTGTTCTAGAACCCTGAACTATAGACTTAAAAATGAAAACACAAGAAATACTTTTCCCTCTAATTCCTTATGCATAAAAATCTCTCCAGGGAAATTTATTACATAGATCAGAATTGCGTGAAGAACATTTAATACTCGTGAGAAAGAATATTAACATCAAGAGTAGTCCTCTCACTGAAATCTCCCAGATGAGGCTACACAGAGCTTTTAGTAGTTGAAGTTGCTATTTAATATTAAAGGATGTAAGATCCTAAATAAAAGCAAATGTACAGATGATGAAACAAAGTGCTACTCCCGCCTTTCCCACAGGAGTTTAGGGTTATAGTTCTCCCTGATTTGCTTTTCCCCCAGTTAGGTCATCGCTAAGAGGATGGGTAATCTTAATACAGGCAATTCATAAACATTGGTAATGCCCCTGCCATCCGAAAATCAACGTTCTTTATTTACAAAATCTTTCCATAATAGAATAAAAAGAGTGTCTCAAGGTCCTATAAGAACAAAGATATTTGGCTTCCACATAGATGTCAGAATTGAGTTAGTTATACTCGAAATGGAGAACTATCACCAACATGAAATGTTTTGCATAAAATAAATAAAAGTAAAGAAGAACTCAAATCTCTTAACGAAATTTACAAAATCATTCAAGATCGGAAGTGTGAGTTACTCCAAACTCCTCTTTTTACACATGTGTCAATTTAGTTGTGTAGGAATAAGTCTAGTTGCAAATGCCATTTAAAATTTGCTAACTGCACATAAAAGGGGGGTGGGGAACGCAACAGGACACATATATTATTCATCCCCTTTAACCACTAAGTTAAACTGGCCAAACTGAAGCTCTCAAACAAAATAGCTTCCGGGCTAGAATCTTGATGCCAACTTTAGCCCCGAGCAAATTCTTACAGTGAAGGTGTTTGCTCTGCAAAATGGTGTTTTAATGAAAATACTGTCAGACCTTTGTCTCCAGTAGAGCGACCAGATCTCCCATAAAGACAATATTTAATCTTCCAAACACAAGTATCTTTTTTTCCCTAATTGTCCTTTCAGAGATCAGATCTCATCCTAATGTCCCCAATGAATTGCTCTGTGAACTCAGAAAATATTCTTTTCACATTACCCTAAGGTTCAAGGGGAAAGAATAAATGGTTGGGTGCTACTGCTTGCTTCTTATATATCTATCTATTACTTTAATATCAGTACAACTTGAACTTCACCTGACTGACAAAGCCTTCAGACTCTATTCAATTAGCTTTAATAGGATTAAAACACTGCTTTGAAACCGCCATTTTAAATAGATAAAAATCTTGGCAGATACGTCTTTCATATATCCCATTTACTCTAATATAAATATGCTACCCGAGGAAAAATAATTATTATCAGATAAGAAGAAACTAAATATTTCTTATCATTATAGTAAAGTTTTAACACCCAAAATTTAAAAAAAAAGATTGATACGTGTATGTGTATAAATTAAAATTTTGCTCAATATACCCTCTTTTTGTTATTCTAACAGACTTAAAATCTGGCTATGGCTACAGAAGATGCTCACCATATTAGTACATTTAATTAAAAATGGGAGCTGGCTGATCCACACCAGCTAAACAAGGCAGATTCCTGTGAGGATTATCACTGTTCCACTATCCATATTTTTTTTTAAGTAGAAAATATAGGTCACCCAATACTTACAGAGTAATCTACTATCTGCCAGATTAGATTTCTAATCCTATGTCTAAAAAGTATAGTGCAGAGCTGAGTATGATCATTAGTAGAAAACCAGTCACCTTCCATGGGCTCAATAACAAAATGCAAGTAAAATTAACAAAAGGCCCCATCAAATGCCCAAATGTCTGTTGAGCAATTTAAACTAGTCCTAAGGAAGAATAGATGAATCATTCTTAACAAAGGTAAAAGAATTTGCATCCCTTTCATTGGTTCATTTATTCAACCAATTAACATTTACTGAGTATCTCTTGAGTTAACACATAAGCAGAGTACTTTGAAGTTTCAAAGAAAGCAGAGTAGACTTGGGCCTTATCCTCAAGGGAAAATTTCCTAGGAAGAGGCAAGACGTGACAGCCATGAAACCGTGGTGAGACACATGAACTCTGCAGGGTGGTCTGCTGAATAGACATGTATTCGCTTGAAAGAATGAAAAGCAAAAGAAAAATCTACAGGTACGGTGCATAGGAGAGGCCTTCATTTTTATTTTTTTAAAGCAAAAGCAAATTTTTCAAGGGCACATATATAAGGAAGAGGTATCATAAAGGCACAAGGCAACAAAATGGGCAAGAAAGAGCAACAGGAGGAGAAATAAGGAACACAGAACCTGAGGCTTTGAATTCTGAAGATCAAGTGTACCTGCTCCACAATTTAATATCCGACTTACCCTGTTAAATGGTTTTATGGTGTGTTTCTTTCTGCTCCGTTATTTGTTTAATTTTAGGACGTTTTCGCTATGGTCTTGCCAAATGCATATTGTCTTTGTCATTTCGTGTTTTTTTCTCACATCTGTTATGCCTAAAATAATCTCTCACTTTTTTATAGGAAAAAAACCTATTTGCTTTGCAACTATTATAACGTATTGATTTCCAAAGCTCTGATAGGGAAAGAAAGATATAAGTGTATCTTAGGAAAATATATTCATAGATGGATGTACCTTGGGGGCGGGGGCAGGAATGCAAGCTCTGAAAGTTTGTGTAGACTTAACCTGATCCACAGACAGTAAGTGACTGACATGTGGTAATGTTCACCTGTCTCATCTCCCTGAGATATCAAGTTTGTAAAGGTGGTTTGCAAAACTTTGGTACCTAAGGTTTGGTTGTTTTGTTTTTTCATTATTCCCTAGGCTATACAAATTTGACAGAATTTATTATAAAAATCACAAGAAACAATTGAAAGTATGGGAACTGCTGAGACACCAACCAAATATTACACAACATATGAGGTGGGGTTTAAATACATTAAACAGGTAGAAAAGGACAAAAATAGTCTTGCTTCCTGAGTGTGACATCATAAACACAACAGAGAATTTGCCCCCCAGAGTTTGGTAACTTGAACCATGTCATAAAAGTCAGAATTGGTTTGAAGTCAGATGGGTGAGACCAACTGCTGTTAATATGATTACTTTTTTCTCATTATGCCTAGGTCTAGACTACACTTCACGTTTTAGCTTCCCATAATGACTATCATGTAATGACAAATGTGTATAAAAATTTAAAAATATGAGCATGTTTTTATTGGGATTTAGTACACTTACAGATTACCCAATTTATGGACGGTTTTCTTCTACTCTTATTTTTTTAGTCAGTGGTCAGTTCACTGTTCAATATTACAAAAGCACAGTATTGTGGAATGAGCTCAGCACACCTAACCTTTATGCTGTAAATTGAAGTTAAATTGCTAACTCCCATTTGATGCTAATTAAACTTAGGATCACTGATTTCATGTAGCATATTGTGCTTTAAATATATATGCCTGGGATAGTCAGCACATGAATTGCTACTTATAGATACTAATAATGAGGATGTTGGTTATTTTTTCAACTTTAATTAACAGGTATAATACCCACTAGCAAAGGCATCATTAAAATGGTATCCAAGATTTACAGAATTTATAATACAGAGTTGGTTACTTAATATCCCTTTCAGAGTTTGACCTTTTCAGAATGCAGTCTAATATTTGGCTATAAAACCCCTGAATTTTCAAAACTTTGTTGCTTTAACTCACTTAAAACCTATTTTTTCCATAAAGATTTTCTGTTTTATTGAAAATGAAAAACATCCTCAGGAATGTGAGTATACCAACTGCAAAAACAAAACAAAAATAGTAGCACTTGGGGGTAGACGCACGCATTTGTGAAAAGGTGGCATTGTAGCCCACGTGTAGGTACTGGCATGTACACATGCACAGACACACACATACCAAACCTCAAACTTTTATATATGCAACATCTAATAATGTCTAATATAGGTGTCTAATGCAAATGCTACAGATCATGGTTCTCTCACCCAAATTTAACCATGATGGTCCTTGAAACTATCATCAGTTCCCCTTTCCTTCTTTCTGTATCAAAGTAGCCTTTTATACTCTGAAGTCACTCATTAATATTTTGTAATTTAGTTTCTATTCCTAAATCTTTTTGAAACTATGGCACTTTTGATCACCTTAGTCCCATGACCTGTGAAGATTACACATTTCCTTTGATCTTTTTCCTACAGCATTTGGGGGAGTTCCTCTTTCTTAGTATTTTCGCCTTTGACTGCCATCATATTGCATTATTATCTACCATTCTCAACCGTTCCCTCTTTCCTCCAAATTGTGAGTATACTCCAAGCTTCCATCCTGTACCTATTATCCTTCTTTCCCTTGGATTCATCTATTGCACCTGTAACTGATTGTCAAGTCTATGCCATAGACGTGGTTCCTCTTCTAAAGTCTAATCCAAACACAACACTAACTACTTTCTTCTACTACCTATCCCAAACACAAAGTTAGCATGTCTTAACTTTCATGTCCTCTATTCAGGAAAGCCTTCTTTGTGATTCTCATAATACTATTTTCCAGGCACTTTGACTTAAATGTCTACCCTGTCATCTCAGGCAACATCAACTTCTCCTCCCCAACACATGAATACATACACACATGCAATGACTCACATATGCTAATTTAATTTTCTTTATAACATCTGTTAGTGTTGTCTCATTTTTCCATTACTATTACCATATTATTAAAATAGTCTTATATCTTAAATAAGCATGACGTGTCATGAATGTCTTTTTCATTTAGGAAATAAATTAAACTCTATTTCCTCTCCAAAAATAAGAGAAAGAAAGAAAAATGGAAGTTTAGAATAGGTAGATCCTTATCAGCATTTAGTGTTTTCAGTATTTTGAATGTCAGCCATTGTAATGGGTATATGGTAATATCTCATTGTCATTTTAATTTGCAATTTTTTATTAACATATGATGTTCAGAATCTTCCCATTCCTTATTTTCCATGTGTATATCTTCTTTGGTGAAGGATCTATTTAGATCTTTTACCCATTTTTAAGTTGTTTTATTTTGTTGTTGTTGTTGTTGTTGTTGTTGCAGTTTTTGGCCAGGTTTGAACCCTCCACCTCTGGTATATGGGGCTGGCACCCTACTCCTTGAGCCACAGGCACCATCCTAAGTTGTTTTATTTTTAATCATTGAGTTTTAAGAGTTCTTTCCTCTTGAGTTTTTAAAATCACATTTGATGGTTTAAGCAAAAATTGTAGTGCCTTATTAGGTGTCCTCAAATTATATGGGAAAGAACTAATTAAAATAACTGCAATTAAAAAGTGGGCAGGGTACAGGAATCTAAATGAAAATCAATTTTTTGGCCTAGAATTAAGTTGTTTCTTCCATATGCAAAGTATATATTAGTTTCATAGAAGGGCTGTGTACATTGGATACTTTTTCTTCCATTTCTGTGATACTTTGCTAAGAAGAACATTTTCCAGTTCCATCCATGTGAAAACGAAGGAGGTAAAATCTTCGTTTTTCTTTAGGGCTGCATAGTATTCCATGGTGTACATATACCACAGTTTATTGATCCATTCGTGGATTGATGGGCTCTTGGGCTTCTTCCATGACCTGAACTCAAAGCTTTCTTTTAAAAACCATCTTTCAAATGTGTGAGAGAGACTTGTGAAGTCTTTCCCCATGGGCCAATCTTTCCTTCAAGAAATAGTGCTAGATTTGGTTTCATGTCTTAAGTGTAAGTCTTTAATCCAGTGAGAGTCTAACTTAGTTAATGGTGAAAGGTGTGGGTCCAGTTTCAGTCTTCTACAGGTTGCCAGCCAGTTCACCAGCACCATTTGTTAAATAGGGAATCTTTTCCCCACTGAATGTTTGTAATTGGCTTGTCAAAGATCAAATAATGGGTTAGCTGGGTTCATCTCTAGGTTCTCTAGTCTGTTCCATACATCTACCTCTCTATTTTTGTGCCACTATCATGCTGTTTTGATCACTATTGATTTATAGTATAGTCTGAGGTCTGGTAGCATAATTTCTCCTGTTTTGTTTTTATTTCTGAGTAATGTCTTAGCTATTGGAGGTTCCTTCTGAATTTGGGTGGTGCCCATCTCCGTGGGTAGGTTGCTGGCCACTATACACCCAGGCTGGTGTGTTCCAGCCCTGCCTGGGCCAGCTAAACAGCAATGACAACTGCAGCAAAAAGATAGTCAGGCACTGTGGTGGGTACCTGAAGTCCCAGCTACTTGGGAGGCTGAGGCAAGAGAATTTCTTAAGCCCAAATGTTGGTTGCTGTAAGCTGTGATGCCACAGCACTCTACTGAGGGCAACAGAGTAAAATTATCTCAGAAGAAAAAAAAAGAAAAACAAAAAAAGAAAGAAAAAGAATAGTACTAAATTTCATTTGTTTTCTAATAAATTCCATGAATAGTACAAGGTCTAGAGCAATGAGAATCAAAGCATTTATGTATTGCCATTTAGCAGAAATTAGAATTACATTTATTTACAAACTTCCTCTTATTTACCAGACTGGTCACGTCCACCTAGAGCAAAAACTCTACCTTTCTTAAGCATTCTTAAAGTAAGTTACAATAGCTCAATTAATTTATCAATACAAGGTTATACCCATCATGGGCCAATTCTTATTTCTAATCATTGCTTTTGATCTGGCTGACAGCAGAGCTTTGCATTTCCCCCAGTGTTTAGGTGGAGAGAGACATTCACTGATGATGTGCTGCTGATCATTTCTCATTTGCCATTCTAGATTCATTTTATAACTTTTGCTGTTCTATTCTATGCCCCAGAAGGCTGCTCTCTGTAGATTGCATTACCCAGAACACTTTACCCTTATATTTGGATTTGGAATTTGGAGAGCAGAATGAGAACGCCATCTCTGGCCACTTCTTTTGCAGCTGCCTGCACCTGCCCTTCCTGACCCATTCTCCTCCCCCATCGTGGGTCGTGCTATATTCCCCCACCTGCAGCCCCACCCCTGCCTCAGAGCATCAGAGTGCTGATGCCTTCACTCGATGTCTAGTTCCTGGTTTCCTCACCATTCCTCCTGGAGTCTCATAACTTCCACTCACACTTCTTCAAAGATTCTGGGTCCTTTCGTTAGCCATACCTTGGGCCAGCCATTTGGGTGTCTGGTCCTCCTGGGAGAGCCCTTATAGATACAGCTCTCATCAACAAAAACAAAAAGTAAAATGAAATAGAACCACAGTGACATGTCACAGGCAGTGTGAAATGGTTTACTTTATCTGTAAGAAGAATAAAGACATTTGCTAGACGAAGACAGGTGATAAAGTAGAGAGGAAGGTGCAAGGGTAGAAGACCCTGGTGAGGCAGAGCCCTGGTCTCTAAAGCAGCCGCAGTGTGTGGACACGTAACTGTGGGGTATTGTGGTGATGCTGCCTCATATCTGTAACTCACAAGAATTGCAGGTGACATATGACAGGCTATTGTATGCTAATGGTTCTTTGGTGGCCTTTGATTTTTTGTGTGTTTCATTTTGTTTCAAATTAATATGAGTGTGCAAATGTGTAGGTTACATTGTTTTCAATAATAAAGTTCAAGCTGCAGTTGAACTTTTCAACCGGGGCTTGTGCTGGACACCCTCACGGTGTGCACACTAGGTGAGATCCCGACAATCACCCTCCCTCCTCTCCCCTGCCCTCTCCTTTTTCCCTCTCCTTCTACCTCTCTCCCCCTTGCTAGCCTATATTTGTGTTTCATCTTTTATGGGGGCATGTAATTATTTATATGTTGGTTGCATATTAATATTGAGCACACTGGATACTTATTTTTCCATTATTAAGATACTTTACTAAAAAGAATGTGTTTCAACTCCATCCAGGTAAACACAAAAGATGCAAGTCTCCATCTTTTCTTAAGGCTGAATAGTATTCCAAGGTATACATATGCCACAGGTTTTTAATCCATTCATTAACATGGGTTGATGGGCATTTGGGTTGTCTTTGGTGGCTTTTGATTTGAGGTATTGTAGAATGGAGTTCATTTGGAAAAAGAGAATAATGCTTTCAAAGCTACATTACTTTGGATGTTAGCTGGGGATGTCTGGATTGCTTTAAACACCAAAAACAGTAAAAAAAAAAAAAAAGAGGAAAACCTATTGACTAGTTAAATTAGATTAGTTAAAATAGATTTCCCTCTAATATTAAAGTTATTTCTTTATTTCAACAGGCTTTGAATGTGCTGGTGATGTGAAAATAATCCTATAAAGTAAAGGTCAAAATTCCACTAACTCCATTGAAACCCACATCAGTGTCAATGTGTCAAACAATGGGAAGAATCAGTGGGGTCAATGTTTGCTTTTGAGTGCTAGAAAAAATTTGACTCTTACGGTATCTCAAGTGATGTCCCCTAAGAGGTCTTTTAAATTTCAATGCTCTCATAAAATAAATAATGGTAATTTTTTGATGAGCTATATGTAGATAACACCAGATTTGAACCTTTGCCTTCTCAAAGGACCTGCATCCCTCAAATGTACCCCAATAGGAGGTATGAACAATTTTGTTATTTGTGTCATATAATTAGGAAGATAAAGCAGTGAGAAAGAAAGACATGGTAAAGTCAAATGATGCACAGTTTCCATGGGAATTTTTATGAATGCCAACAGATTTATAGTAATGTAAAAAATTTCTTTTTATGTTTTCTATTTTTGTTTGACTTTATTTCAAGTCACAGCCTTTCTCAAAAAGATGTAGGTGACCTATGATAGACTGCAAAATCAGCCACAGTTCTTCACTTTCCCCTGTATCCTTGTACTGTGTGAGGTTTCTTTCCACATCCTTCTTAAGGAGGTGGGGTGCGTTTCTCCCTTCAAGCCCCCCCCAGTCCTTCGGCTAATAAAATACAAAGGATGATGCTGAGTCAATTTTCAACTCAGACCTTAATTCATCTTGCACACTCTGCTCACTGTCTTGGACACTATCGTTTCTCTGTAAAAACCTCATGTGTACTGCTAGTTGATAAGAACACAGGATCCTGGCACCTGTTATTGCCCCAACCAACATACAGACAGTTGTCAGCATATGGATGAGATCATCTGGATCAGCTACTATCCTGCCACCTCCCCAGCTGGCCACAGATGTGTGATTGGCAGAGCCATCAAACTGTGCCCAGCCTCAACTTTTTACCCACAGATCACCAGCGGTATCAATGGTTCTTGTTTCAAGTGGTTTGTCTTATAGAGTTAGCCAACTGATTCATCAGTTTACATAGACTCATATACATATGATGGAAAAAACTAAATAAGCCCTAAAAACAAGTAATAAAATGGGGGGTATAGAAAATGAGTGTAGAGAATCTGTAATGTAAAACCTTGTGTTAACAGTTTCTAATTGGGGAAGATTATTAGATTTTCTTAAATATGTGCCCCAACATACAGTAGCCAAGATTACTCATCATCTGAATCAAAAAAAAGCAAATTCTGCTTCTTATCATTAGGTTTTCTTTTGTGGTGACATAGGCACAGTGATCCAAAAGGTATCTTGTGTGTATGTAGAATCGAGTAGATGAGGAGAAGTGATAATGTTATTAAAAGAGAGTGTTCTCACAGCAAAAGTTGCAAGGTGAAAACTATTAAGTATAGAGTGAAGAAAACAGACAAATCTCAACCAGAGGACCAAAATTTGTGCCATCAGTGGGAGCGAGAACTGTCCTCTCCCTGTCACAGCATCATGCTGGTCACACATGAACTGAATCAGTCAGGTCATTAGGACAATTCAGACTAACTCAAATTCAGGAAAATTCTCTACAATACTTGACCTGTGTCCAAAATATCTGCAGGAGACAATGAATGACAGTGTGAAGAACTGAGGAAGGACAGAAGAAATATGTGATCCTAAACCAGATGTGGACCAGGAAAAACTCTACCAAGGATTCCACTGGAGAAATAGATGAATTGGAATACGCAATATCAGTTAGTGAAACTATTGTGCTAATATCACCTCTTCTGAAGTTGCTGACCTTGTTATGGTGGTTACACAGGAGAACATGTTGTTCTTAGGAGATAAACCCCTAAGGAGCAAGGAGGAGGAATGTGATATGAAAAACATATTTTCCAATGGTTCAAAACAGAAACAAAATGTATGTAAGTTGAGTAAAAGTGAATGAAGAATGAAGGAATAAAATACGAAGTAAAAGGAAAACAAATGTAACACTCTATGTATCTGCTCCGATTATCCATCAATGCTGATGCATGGATCATTCACACAAAAGCTTAAACAAACTTTACGCACTGAAGTGCATGCATTGTACGCAGCAGAAATTAGTGAAGAGAATGTATCTATTTGTAAAAATTAACATATTTCATGCATTTAGACAGATGTCCTTTGTTTCTCAGGGAAATGCATTAACATGATATCCTTGGAACATTGTTCATCACATAGCACATCATCAGAAGTTCATCACTTTCACTTTCCTCTATTCCATATATTCCACAAATTACACTTTCGGCCTTAACTGGTTAAAGTTGTATTTTTTTGTAGATGTGAACCATTTTATTTCTTAACCTGACATGGAAAAGTACTTTCCAGTATCATCTTCTCCTTTGCTGATAGTTTATCTATCAGCAAAGGAGAAGATGACGATCTAGTTTTTGAGGCAGAAACAATCCTTCCCAACACAGTTGAGATATTTATGTGCCAGGGATTTTCCCTGAAGGCCTGCTGTGGTTTTTACCTTAATTCTGCAGAATACCTGTAGTTTGAAAGAATTTTTATCCCTTCAGACATTAAGTTGTTAAGAATTTTGGAGACTTTTTAATCTACAAAAAGAATAATGAAGTCAAGGTCCTCTAAAATTAAGCCTGTCACAAGAATATTAAATGCTGTAATTTAAAATTTGAAGAAGTGACATTTTGATTAATGGTTTCATCAATACTTGGGGCTCTATTGCCCTGTAAAATGTGTCCTTAGCACACCTGTGAGGGTGTGCCTGGAGCTCTGCAGGTATGTGGAAGACCCGAGGGCAGACAAGGCCAAGAAACTTCTACTACATATTATGCTACAGAAAGAATATCGGTAAGAAAGATGAGCAAGGTGCTTGTGAGTGATTCTTCAGGCTGCTCTGTGCCTCTGCAGAGCATTTGCAGCCTGAGCTCCCCCTACTCTGAGTTTACAGGAACTGCAGTGTGTTCTTAGGTCCATACACATCAATACTTGATAGATCCCTAGGGCAGGAATTGTGAAAGAGTGCCAGAACCTGTTGGGTCTTTGTTATAATACTATGAAAACAATAATTCTTTCTTATTTGAATAGTAGTTGGACTAGAAAGATAAGATTTTAAAATTAGGAAATATAATAAAATTGAGGAGAAAAATTATATAATTCTTCTTTAATCAGTATTGGCATCTTATGCCTAGTATGGGCCTCTTCATGTCTTGGATGCAAAAATGTTTTGATCAACAGAAAAGGAATCTATTTGACACCCATGAAAGAAATTTTAGAATAAGGCAATTCTTATCATGACATAATTTAGATCAAAGATTTTGCTGATGTTGTTAAGTACATATTCTTTAGGAAACATTAATTTGATACACTTTTACTAAGTACCCACGTGTGGGAGGAGCTGTTTCATGTTAATGGAGATAGAGTCCCAAGCTTCAAATTATTGAGAGGCTGTTAAAACACATAAACAATTATTTATACCATGATGGGAAAATATACAGTAAATGTAACAGGCACAAAACAAAGGTGCATCTCTTCTTACAGCCACGTGATGTGAGTGAAATTCTAAAGTATTTGTAGGTTTATTCTTTGATAATAGTCTAATGCTAAATTTATACTGATCTCTCAATGATGGAATTCATCAAAGGAAAGACGTTAGTTTATCTTCTCTTATTAAACTAAAAGGAATTCATGGCCGACAAAGGTTCATCTCTTCTTACAGCCAAGTAATATGAGTGAAATTCTAAATTCTTTGTAGGTTTATTCTTTGATAATAGTCTAATGATAAATTTATACTGATCTCTCAATGATGGAGTTCATCAAAGGAAAGCCATTTGTTTATCTTCTCTCATTAAACTAAAAGGAATTCTTGACCACCTCAGTTTCTCTCTTATTTATGGAAAAATTTCCTAGTAGATGGTAGGGAATGCCAAGAGTCAGACAACCTCTGAGCAAGATGATCTGCAGCTGAGGGGTGGGCCCTCAGGTAATTCATCCACAGGTGCTTCTTGTGGAGAAGCTCGAGCCCATGGCAATCCTTAGGCATAGTCATCATCTAATACTCCCCTCACCTGTATTGTACGGTCTCAGTAAAAGGCTAGTGCAGAGGTTGCTTGGGGCTACTCTGCAAAGAAGGGCTAGCCCTCCTCCCTCCCTGGATGATGATGGAGAATAATTAAGAGTTAAACCACCCTTTTGCTAGGGAGCTCCATTTGAAAAAAGAGTCTGGAATCAATTAGCAAAAATTCTGCTGGAAAAGCAGTTTAAAGCAGGAAAAACTCTGCTACCGAGGAACTGTGAAGTGCGGGACCACTGAAGGACCACAAGTAACAGAGCCTTTGATAAGAACTGTGAAGTGCGGGACCATTAGTCCACGAGTAACAGTCTTTTGAGATCTGTGAAGGGTGGGTTTAGGACCACAAGTGGCAAAACCTTTGGAATAGCAAGAGAAAAATCCTTGCTTGCAAAAGATTGCAAGGAGAGCCAACAGATGAATCAGCTACATACTGTTATTTGATCTTCGACAAGCCAATTAGAAACATTGAGTGGGGAAAAGATTCCCTATTTAACAATTGGTGCTGGGTGAACTGGTTGGTGACCTGTAGAAGACTGAAACTGGACCCACACCTTTCACCATTAACTAAGATAGACTCTCACTGGATTAAAGATTTAAACTTTAGACATGAAACTATAAAAATATTAGAAAGTGTTATCTTTTGTTCATCCATTAAGTAAATATCAAAGGAAAGTTTGTAGTTAAAGAAATGGTAAATTCTCTCAGCTGAGATTTTTCTCAGTTTGTTTTCTCAACTTAAAAAGACCTTTGAGGGAATTAGCATTACAATCATGGTTTTTCCCAAGCAGCAGCTAATAGTTTAAATCTGTATTGGGTTTTGTCATTTAAGGAGCCCTCACCTGGAATTCTGAACTTTGACAATTACCCTATTTTGCCTAGCAAGAAAAGGGCTAGATAACAGGAAGAATTTCCCTTACCACATTAAAAATTATTTTATTTGTATATAAAAAGGAGGGGAAAGGTAGCAGCCCTTATAGCTTAATAGTCCTAAGTATATGCTCACTAGATCTCTTTTCATTTTCAATTTTGTGAATCTCAGCAATGACAGAAAGATAGCTGCAGAATGCCATTGGACATCTCTCATTCATTCACCATCCTCTCCAATACAACATCTATTTTTTATAGAAAACCTGACATGTCAGAGTGGAAACCTGG
Source organism: Galago senegalensis (assembly GCA_963575145.1). NCBI lineage: Eukaryota > Metazoa > Chordata > Mammalia > Primates > Galagidae > Galago > Galago senegalensis. The sequence continues at coordinate 23,543 of CAUYTI010057546.1, read as the reverse complement.
TTATGTACTGCATTGGGGTTGAGGTTTTGTCCATATTATTACAGAACATCAAGAAAAGAAGCGGTTACCAGCCCGCTGGATTAAGCCTTGACAGGAGCAGAAACCTTGCCAGCACCTTAACAAATTTGTTTTCAATAACTTTTCTTGTATTCACAGGACCTTAGCATAGGTAATTTCATAATACGGAAACCCTGGATCAATCTCCTCTGTAGGAACTCTAGAAGCCTATCCCATATCACCATCCATTCTTAGCAGGAAGCAGTTAAGAGCAGTCCATACCCTTATTCCCTAAGAGGCAGTTGGAGCTTCTATACAGAGAGGGAAGATTGATACAGGATTTCATTATTTGGGGCTGCATATCAAGCCCCAGGCAAGCTTAGGATGCATCTTATAAACCTTAGAAGGTTATGACAACAAAGACTTGAACAGCGGGCTTTGAGGTAATGGTTATACTGGTATCAGCCAAGGTAAGAGAATTTCACTTGTTGGATTTATCAGTTTCAGCTGGGCACCTGATCTTTAAAGTTATACTGCTCTTTGGAAAGGGTCTGAGTTCAGTACAGCCCTTTCCCCACCTAACACAACTTCGGGTGGTGTTTAATACTTCCCATGACAGAGTCATGGGCCCTATGGGTCAGCCTGTAGCACATAGGTGGGTGGTGATTAGCACAAAGGGGACATGTTTCCCCCTCTGCCTAGTTTGGCTAAAATAGTTTCCCGTATACCTGGATTAGTTCTGTTGACGCATTTCTGTTATGCTTATATGCCCTTTTGTTTCCTTTACTTAGCAGGAAGGAAAGCTCCTTGGTGAGGAGAATGGCTGAAATAACCAACAACAGATTTTCTCCCTTGCCAATCCAGAAATGTCTTTAATACCCTAGAGGGGGGAAATGTAGGGGACACCAAGAGCCAGATGACCTCTGAGCAAGATGATCTGCAGCTGATGGGTGGACCCTTGGGTAATGTCCGCAAGTGCTCCTTGTGGAGAAAGTCCAAGCCCATGGTGATCCTTAGACATGTAGTCATTGTCTAACACTCCCCTCACCTGTATTTTTCTGTCTCAATAAAAGGCTAGGGCAGAGGTTGCTTGGGGTTACCCTGCGAAGAAGGGCTAGCCCCCCGTCCTCAAGCTTGCACTTCTAATCTGTGTCACACCTGGTTCCTTCCTACGGTGATTGAGACCAGGGCCTTAGGGGCCCGAGGGGTTGTGACAGTAGACAAAATCACTCTGTCAATTTTGTACATCTTCATTGATTGCCTGGATTGCTGCAAATTATTGTCTAACACTTAAAATCAGCGTTTTGTTTGTTTGTCTAGTTTTTTCTGGTTTTCACAATTGTATACAGATCTTGTATGAAAACTGCTGGCTTCTGGTGAAACAAGTAGAATAGAAAGAGAAGCATTGATTTTCAAGTAATAACATGCTATGTGATGACAATGAGGACACTAGGGATTAAATAATACAATCAACTTATGAAATATTGTTAGACTACTAAACAATTCATTAGAATCTCAGGTCTAAATCCTTTAATAAAATCCTGTTCTTTACCTTCACAGACTCTTACAGGTAGTTGGTTCAAACTTTATATATGGGTAATTTTTTTCCTCATCATGGAAAATGTAATGCATAGTCAGATGAAAGCTACACATCTAAATGATTTTCAGTTTTTTGGAAAATATTTTAAAAGTGAAAAAATAGAAAATGCTTATAAAATTAGGACATTAAGAAATATTTTTGTACCTCTGTACAATGTGTTTGTGTTTTAAGTTAAGCATTATTGCAAAAGAGCCAACAGATTTTAAATTGCAAGTATAAGTTCTGACAATTAAGTTTGAGAACTTGGTCCATGCCCTTACGTTGGCAGCTCTGTACAGACAACTCAGGAAGGTTTCGTAATCCCACTGTGTAGCAGTATCACACAGCTGCGTCTGTGACTCTGTATGGTGGTGTTTTGCTGGGTGGCATCCCTAATTGTTGTTTTAATGTTGCTTTCATGAGAATGTTGGGTCTTGAATTAGAGCAATGAACAAACATTAAATTTCTTGTTAAACTTGGTGAGAGTGGAAATGAAATCAGAAACATGTTAGTCCCTGTTTAGAGGTTAATGCCATGAAGAAAACAGCAGTGTGCAAATGGGTTCATTGATTCTCTGAAGGGGAGGAAGTGTCACTGATAAAGAGAGGACACAGTGGCCAGCAAGGAGCAGAACTGTTGAAATATTGCAAAACTTTGTTGAGTTGTGTGTCAAAGTCTTTGGCTGACTGTGAGAAATGTAGCAGACCCAGTAAACATCAATAGGCAAAGAGTTAGTAAAATATTAAATGAAAATCTCGGCATGAGAAATGTGGGTCTTGCATCACGACAACGTCTCAGCTCACCTGGCACTGTCTGTGAGGGAGTTTTTAGCCAGTAAACAAGTAACTGTATTGGGACACCCACCCTACTCCCTTGAGTGGCCCTCAAATACCTTTTTTTTCTTTACCCAGAGATAAAGGAAATATTGAAAGGAAGACATTTTGATGACGTTCAGGATATCAAGGGTTGTATGACAACAGCTCTGATGTCCATTCCAGAAAGAGTTCCAAAAGTGCTTTGAAGAGTGAACTAGGTGCTGGCAACACTGAACAGCTTCCCCAGGGGGGTACTTTGAAGGAGGCCATAGTAACATCCAGCCAGGAGGTGTGCAGCACTTTTTCTAGGAGGAGTCCACAAACTTAATTGTCAGACTTACTATATAAAGTGAAAGAAGTGACAGCAAGCTAAGGTCAATTCATTATGGAACAAAGAAACATGTTTTTGTCTAAATGTAATGTAGCCTAAACACATGGCTTTTATAAAGTCCACGGGAGTGCAAGGACTGTCCTCAGCCTTTACAGTCAGTCACCCTCTCTCACTGACTCTCTCATTGACTCTCAGACACACTCACTGCCCTACAAGCTCCGTTTAGGGCAAGTGCCCTATACTGGGGCTCCATCTTTATCTTTTATACCATATTTCTGCTGTAGCTTTTTATGTTTGGGTCCACAGCTACTTTTCACTATGTTACTTTTGCCAACAACATTCAGTAACATACTGTACAGGTTCATAGTCTGGGAGCAGTAGGCTATACCACCTGTTTTTTTTTTTTTTTTTTTTTGGCCAGGTTGGAACCCACCACCTCTGGCATATGGGGCCAGTGCCCTACTCCTTTGAGCCACAGGCACAGTCCTATACCACCTGCTTTTGCTATATATAATCCACATGTTCACCCAGTAACAAAATTGCCTAATAATGTGCTTCTCACAATGTATCCTTGTTGTTATGTGACTAAGATAGGAAATACCTGAGGCATGCTGGAAGTTTCTGGAGGGAGAGACTGAGTAAAGCAGGTGTTTGGGGATGGGAGGGTAACCAGCCTCGTCCTGAAAGTACACAGAAAGTCACAGGAGGTAAAGTTCTAGGTACCCCAGATATGGAAGTTCTTACAATGGTTCAGGCCAGGAGGAGATTCATAAGAGGGTAAGATGTGAACACCATGCTGTACATATTGAGGATGCTATGTCAATACTTGTTAGTTGAACAACTAAATTTGATGCAAGTTAAACAAAAACCGTGTGAGAACATAACTCGTGAATAGAACAGACTTAGGGCGATTCAAGAGTAGGAGTCCTCTGATTTGATAACTTTAATAACAGAAGCATTATCAAAGCTCTAAAATCTCAAACTCAATTGAAAAGGACATTTGTAAGTCACTTTCAGTTATTTTTTGAGGAAGATATTGATAAAAGCTCTAGGTATCATTTGGCTCCCAAGAGCCCTGGACACCTCAAAGTCTTCAGAGGATTCGAGGCTTACATTACAACCAAGATACACACACAGTATCAGGGTCTGAGTATTGGTCTCATGAGCTTCAGAATGTTAATTTAACTTTTCCCTTTGGCACAAGCTATTTGAATGGGACGGATAACTTGAGTGGAGCGGGTCATTTGGGTGTTTTCCTTGCTTTATTTTAATGGCAGATTTAATGCATCCATAATGTATTTATGGCAGCAGGATCGGGAGAAAAACGTGCCAGCAGATCGTGAGTCACCCACCAGCTGCTGTGAGGCATGTTGTCACCTCCACTGTAAGAACATCCATTTCCAGGCTTCATATTTCATTAGGGTGATGAAGGGCATCATTAGCCATTTATTGGGAAATCATCAGCTATTAGAGAAAATTAAGTTCTATGAGTTGTGACAACTTATAACTATGTAATAGTCCAATCACTATAAACTTTGTTCCCTGCATAAAAATAGGTATGGACATTTTAATAAATCTTATGAATAGATGTGCAACCTTAGGAATAAATCAGTCTTCTAGGGTTATTGTGTTAAATTATTAATGGTACAAATACATTGCAAGTCACTTCTCAGGCGCCTTCCCAGTGCTGAATGATCAGTAGATCACCCACAAAACACTGCACAAGTCAAAATCACTCATACTGGAGACCATCTTTGGTTATCATTTTTTGGCAACAATGGCATAGTCTGACATACTTTTTTAAAAAAAGTTAAAACAAAAAAATTGTTTATCTACAACTTTTTATAACCAGTTCTTTAGAACAAGTTTGCAAACATAGATCTTAAAAATTCTTCACCTATTACAAAATAATTTTTCAGGAACCGTAGCATTCTTCAAACTTATCTTTAATGTAATTACCTTTTAATTACATTTTATTCATCTCAGTGAATAGAACAAAATTTGTGTTTTCAACATTGGTTTAAGTTTCATCTAAAAAATTATCTTTGTCTCATTAATTCTGGTGTCCATACAAAGCAATATACTAATAAACAGGGCAAGTTCTGTTACAGATGTTGATGTGCGGGGCCTGAGTGTTGCCATCCTAGCTGCCTTTCTCTTGTAGATGTTCCTATGTTTGGGAGTTCCATGTTACAGGGGGCAATACAGACAGAAGGTACAAGTACATTAGAACTCATTGTAGACTTGTGTTCTGAACTCTGCAAGTTGGCTACTTCCACATCTATTTTCTGCAAGACAATAAATCTTTATGAGAATAGACCTCCAAAGTCAGATTTTTGTTACCGGGATCTGAAAGCAAGTTTTAACTGATCTAGAAAGGTCAGAACACTGTACATATAAATTCCTATAAAATATGATCGTGACTGAGATGAATTAAAGATATTTTTTCAATTTGAAGAGAAAGGGGAGAGAAAAATTGGAAGTTAATCAAACAGGACTTTGTAAATCACTGGCATAGTGTGACCGTAAGTCACCGAACTCGTCAAACTAAAATATTACCTTGTGGAACATAAAATGTCATGACAAGAAAACCTTGAATAAGTGTCTCTGAAAATCACCTTTCCTCTGAATTTATGGAGTCTAATGGCTGCATAATGCATTTGGCAGTTGATAGTTTCCCTGCATCATAGGGGAGACTGTATCTGTCCAGAGAAGCATTGCACATTCATTAGCGATAACTTAAAATGCTACCACAGGAGAAAAATAGAAGAAGCAGACTGCAGTGATAACAATCCCTTAAAAACATTCACCATAAAGAGGATGATGCTATAGGCACTTGTTATTTGTTTAACCAAAATATCTATTTTAACTCCTAGAAAGACCCTCTGGCTCTGAGCACCAGCCGGGCGTGTGGAAGGGCAGTTGTCTCAGTTCTTTCTTTGGAGACAACACATAGGAAGGCGGATGATGGTTGGACATTGCACCAAATATCAAAAGTATGGGAAATAAGGTGAGGTTTTCTTTGAAATGCTGCAGAGACAAAAGATTTCTGTCCATTCTACAACCTCTTTCGTTTCACCACTAGTGAAGACCAAAGCTCAGTGACGGCACCTGGGGTGAGAAATGCCAGGAGCGTCACGGAACAACCTGCAGCCTCCTGTGAGCACGGAAAGGTGAATTGTAACACAAAATACCGCTAAGGAGATGCTCAACAAAAACTGCGTCATCCAACCTGGATCTTCAAACGGTGGTATATTTATACCATTCTTACTTCCTATGAAGCAGCTTAGAGCAAGCTGCTCAAAACAGTAACATGCACAAACATTATTTTTAAAGATCCATAATAAAATGACAGAGAGAGAAAATCAAAGTTTTATGGAAGGATATCGGCATCTGAACACAGCACCTAGGCCTTCCTCAGGACAGTAGAAAATTTAGTTAATTTTTATTCTTCTTGACTGATCCCTCAAAATCAACTACTGCTTGAACTCAACTTTAAACCACTGTTCAAAAATAAAGTTCATTTAAGAAAAAACGATTGAAAAATAAATAATATGGAACATATTAAACAATTCAGTATATTTCATGATAAGAAAAGATACAAAGTAATAGACCAATACCTCAACATATTGGGTTTCCAATCTCAGCATTATCATAGTGATTCAGTAAAGATATTTCTTTTGCTGTTATGATACGATGGCAAGATCAGTCTTAGAAAAGATGATTTTAAAGATGGACTAAACTTGAGGCATCTTAGTAAAAAGGACAGAATAGAAATTTCTTTAAATAACAACCATTTGGGAAAAATTGTTTCAAGCCATCTCTAATAGGCAAAACTACCAAAGTTGCTTTGCAAAAATAATATATTCCAATGAGTTAGAATAATAATCTATTTAGATACTATAAGAACAAAAGTTAATTTGTTATTAAAAACTTGTTATTTGATACAAGTGTTGGAAGAGAGAATTACTTTCCTCAGTTTTCTTAAAATACAACAATGGGAAGCTGGGAAGATAGTGAACCACTAACACTCCTCAGTTCTGTTTCGTGGCTCTTTTCTGTAGAATTTACCACTGCTGGTAACTCATTCCTTGAAAGCATTTACTCACAGCCTTTTGTTGTTGTATTGTACGTGCATATGTGTGCTTCCTATTATCAATTCTTCAGAATAACTTTTACTTTGCATGAAGATTCAGGCCTCCTGCATGTCACTATGGTGTCCACCTCTGGCTCTAGGTGTCAGGTGTGTGACCCAGACCAAGCCAACCAAAGCATTGAATCCTGGTGTTTGGTGCTTGATTCAATGATGATCCAAGAGTAAATCCTACAAGTTTCTTGGAGCTACTCTAAAAATGAAATAGCTTTTCCAATTGGACTTGAAATTGAGAAAATGTACCCTTAATGCAGCTCATAGTCACTCAAGGAAGGAGTCTGGCCAGTACTGAGAGAAACAGAGGTAAGACATATCCAGAACAAAGATGACGTTAGTCTACTTAGGAACGTGCTGAGGCATCTGGGTGTAAGGAAGCCTGATTTGTAGATGTTCCTATTACTTAAATGAATTGATTTTCTCCTCTGACCTAAAAAAAAAAAGTTTTATTGATGGGGAACTGAAGCCACCTGACTAGTACACTCCCTATGTCATTTTCTCTCACTGATCATTCTTTTCCATCTCACCATACCTGGTCATCCCCAGAATTATACTCTGATATGTTGTCTTTTGTCCTGCCTGCCCTCCTGGGCAGCCGTGCTCATGGTAACATTTTATCTAACGGTTTAGTGATGATTGTCACGTGGTTCAGCTCACACCATGGCCACAGTTTCAGGTTCCCCCAGAACACGATCACTTGTATGTTTTGTAAGTACTGCAAACTCAATACAGATAAAACAATCATCCCATCTAGCCCTGTTTCAGTCTTTAAATTATGTTTTATGAAATCCTAGCTAATTTATTCTGTAACCCAAACTACAAAGTTTGGAATCTTCAGTCACCGGATCTCATGATGTTCACAAGGTCCAGTAGATTACATTGTATCTTAATAACTAGGTGAGTTTGTTAAGTAGAGTTGGCTCCACTCTTAGAGGGGGCATTGAATTCTTCAAACACACATCTGGTCTCTTCCCTATGACATTGCCAAACTGTATGACCCAGAGTTAAAATGGTGACTTCTAAAGAATAAAACTGAAATTTTATGTCATATTTAGAGCTAAGGAAATGGGTACCCTGCTCCCTCAGCTCACTATCAAAATCCTGGAAAGTCCTATCTGAGAAGACTAGAAAAATCCGAATAAAGGGTGAGTTGTTACTATACTCACCTCAGCTCCACGTCCAGATTGGACTGAGCTTACCAGCCCCTCAACGTCCTTACCAAGAAGCCTTTCCTGTTGGAGGATGGAACCAACTGTATTCCTTAAAGTTATTTTCTATGCAGTGAACAGCATAAAACAAAAGTCAAAAAATGTGTGACGTGAGAATAGGAAGATTTTTGTATTAAATAGACAAGGAAAAAGAAACCAGTCAAAGGGACCACATTTGTGGATGGTCCAGACATTGGTGTTGGTGCACAATGACCTATAAAGCAATTATTTATATCTTTAAGAATTTTATGCAAAATTCTTAATTTTGTATGAAATTCAAAATTTCATACAAAATTTATAAAAGAATTAAAAGAACACTCAGAAGGTGAAAAATATAATATCTGTAATTACAGACAAAGTGGATAGGTTTAACAAATTGCAACAGAAATTGGGATGGTTGAAGTGGAAGTCAGGTAAATAGAAAATAGTCAAACATAATCAAAGGCATGAAACGAGGGAAGCTGTAATAAAACAAGAGACACATTCAGGGTATGGTAAAAACATCAACTATTTATCTATCTGATTTAAAAACTGAAGATGAATAACGAATCCAAGTAAAAATCAAAGTCATGATGAAGGACATCATCAACTCACAGGAGGATAACACAATGAAAACAAAATCTGGGCGTATCATAGTCAAACTATTGAAAATCAAAGGAAAAAATAAAGGTTTTTAAAGTAACTAGATAATAAAACTGTAAGATTAGCAACTAACTTCTCAGCAAGAGAGATGAAATCCAGAAACAATGGATTGAGCTTTTTGGTAATTCTAGCATTAAGTGCAAAAGTTTCTTCACCCCACAAACATACCTGGATCTGTTCCTAGAGTGGGGCGTGGGGAATTAGCCACCTGGGCACTTTCAAGGCCCTGCGGCGGCTTAGGAGATGCGTAGTCAGCACCTATCTCAGGAGTGCGCTCACCAGAACAGATCATGATAATGTGAGTTACTGGAAACCAAAACACAATGTTATTCTCCTACTTCTCTTTTCCCCTGCTGCCTTCTCTCCCTGTTTTATCATCTTATCACCTTTGTTCTTCATGTCTTTTTTTCTCTACTAGGGGCATATCTTACAGAAATGTGTCAAAGTTCAAAGTCAACGTAGATATCTCATTTTTATATAAAAAGTAAATGTTGTCTTACATAAATGTATGACTTTGTTACTCGTCAAAATATATAAAATAAATTATATGGAAAAATGCAAAAAAAAATTGAAATTTAAGACAGATGTTTTCTAATGCTAATTCTTATAAGTGTGTATATATTTTTAATTGTAAGCAAAATTCTACTAACACAATTAGCAGCATTTGAATCCACCCTTGTTTCTGCAGGCTGAACTCATGCTGAAACGCACCCCTCCTGCACAGTGTCCACAAGGAGTTTGATGTTTCATTAAAATCACAAAGGAAAAAACATTGCTATACAAATATTTGAGGAACTGACAAAAACATACATCAAAAAATGTACACACAGGGCAGGATTAAACAACAGCTCAGCCATTTGAAAACGTTTTGCTTCAGTCTTGGTTCAGAGCCCAGATGGAAGCGACACTGATTTGAGAGGGTGCGTGACGTCTGACCTGCACATCTGTCCACATCGCTGTGTGGACTTTCAGTCATTTGAATTGATTGGCTTGTAGGCAGGAACTTTACTGGTTTGCCTTATTACTATAGGAAATACAAATCTGTAATCAATACTAGGATATAATTTCATCAATCTAAAAATGTCCCAGAAAAGAAAGTCGGCATGCCATTTCTCAGCATAATAAGAGAATGAAAAAATTTTTCATGTTATTTTCAATATTATTGAATGTAGATAAAATATAGGCCAATAATCTGGGGCATACTAACATGAATTTTCATTCAGCCTTTAAGACAATACGTTTGTTTTCTGTATGATTTTACCTAGTGGTACACACGCAAGCTCTATTCTTTGGTGGATACGTCTCAATTCCCAAGTCTCACTGCACAGGTGCACTGATGAGGTGATATTCCTTTTAGTCACATTTACTTCTTCCTTATTAATATGTAATTTAGTCTTTAGAATGTAGTCTTCTGTGAAAAAAATTATATGACAAGAATTAATGTGCATCTTCCGTAATAATTTATTTCTTTGCAGTTACTTGGGGAAAAGCATGGATAACCCATAGAATTTCACCTTTTCTGATGCTAAATTAACATATGTGCCAGTGACAAAACGTTTGATGTTATTAATAGATTAGCAACGTTGACTTGATTGTGTTTTAAATGTTCTTCATGTGATATGCTAATTAAAAATTCAGTATTGATTTAATGGCAACACTCACACAATATAATGAAACTACAATGTTGATTGGGCCCAGTTGCAGTGATGCCAAGATTATTCGTGTCTCCTGAAAGACAGCCTCTGCGATGTTCTGTCCTGATGGAAAGTACCAGGTGGACTAAGGGCTGCAGGATACATGCGCTTTTAAAATGCTGCTTGGGCGCACTCTCCCGTTTGGGGGCAGTCAGCTTACTGTGTGTTACTGCCTTGCATTTTAGGTTTCCTCCACAAAAACATAAAGCAGCAGGAACTCAGTGCTTCCCAATTTCCCCAAGCTGTTATTGTCCCTGACCTGACTGCTCACGGATTCGTTATGTGCCACTTTCTTTTGGTATAGTCAATTTTACTGTACAATTACCTGCTTGAGAAACTCATGTACGGAAAGGCGCTTTACAGAAATTAAATTATAATTCTACTCTAAATCTTAGATTATGTGGGAATGTGCCTTTTCATTATCTTAATGTTTAACTCACTTTTAAATTCATTTTGCCTAAAATTTTTAGATCAAGCATCTGTAAGGTGAGACCTTTTGTGCTAAGCTTATTTTAGAGCAAGAAAATTGTTTGGAAATATATGATCTGTAAAATATCTTTGTCAGAGCTGTAATTGTGCCTAGCATTATGCAGTTTCTATTAATGGGTCTCAAATTTCAAACAAATTGAAGGTAATCACTGAAGAAGCCACAATTCAGCAGTTCCTAATGGTTACATCTATTTACATAATAACTTAGGTGACCTGAAGATGCACCGCAGAACCTTTCCTAAACCTTTAAATAGCAATGTCTCTTTGGGAAACAGTATATCTATCTCTGCAACTTTTGTTTTTTCTGCAGTGAAAATGTATGTAACATTGCAAACTAGATATAGGGTAGGTGGCAGGAAATTATTAATGGTGTGAATTTCATTAGAATTTCAATAACAAAAAAGGAAGCAAAATAAATTGGTGTGATGTGAATGCATAGTTAAGATACTCTTGCACGGAAAACTATTAGCCTTTTCAGTTGAGAAGAAAAGAGCTGATCAGACACTTTGATAGTGATTTCCACTTCTATTGTTTCACAAAATTTAATGTGGCAGATATTGTTAGTCGAAACCAATACAAATATCTGATTTCTCCTTAGCAAAATGCCACGGGAATGGAAAAGTAAGTATCCAATGTATATAATACTAATATGAAACCAATAGATAAACAGCTACAGGCCCACAGAGAGAAAAGGACAATAAAATTTAAGTGGAGGTGAGGATGGAGAGGAAGGAGGAGGGAGGGGAAGAAGAGGAGGAGGGAGGGGATTGGAAAGCTTTCACCCAACAGGTGCAAGGTCAGGGTGTACAGCACACCCCCGGGTGAAGGGCTTGCAAACAATGAAACCTAATCATTTGTAACCTCCTATTAATCTGAAAGTTAAAAAATCTGAGGATGACACGTGGTATGGAGACAGAGGAATAAGCACATTACATTCAGTTATTCGTTTGGTTCATTCATGTGTTTAGAGATTTTTCAGATGAAATAAAGTATACATTATCCCCAGTTTGAGTAATTCCCTCAAATCTCCTTCCAGACTGAACTTAATAAATAGAAGATATTTTTTCATGGAAAACAAACAAGCAAAAGAAGAAAAAAAAAGGTAGGTTACTTTGTCGTTGCTTACTAGAAGTTTGTGGTAGAACTTCTAATAACCTTTAGTTTTTCTCACAGTAAGTAAATAAGCCTTTCCTAGCTAAAACAAAGTTATCAAAGATCGTAGAATGCAGATAGTTATGAAACGTGGAATAAGCATGTCAAGTTTTTGCTGTTTGTATTAAAATATGTCTTTTACTAGCAAACTTTAGAAAATAAGATCCTTCATAACTTTTTAGGTAAAGTAGGTTTTCTGCAGGTGTCCTGCAACGTGACCACTCCCTTCAGCACAGGGCCAGGGACTGTCGGTGGAAAGCGGGCGGTTGTGCTGCAGGCCTCTCCCCGCCCAGGGCAGTTGGGAAGTGAGTGAGCGTCTCTAGCCTTCCAACCACCGTCTGCTGCGTGGGGCTGGGGGCTGTGGAGTTGTGCGCTGGGTAAGCCCTAGACCCCTCCCTAACCAGGATCTTCCCCTGACACAGCGTGCTGAGTCTGCAGTTTTGTCTTTGGTCAGATCCTCCCCCACCATCCCTTTGCAAACTCCCCTGTGTTGGGAAAGTAGAGAATCCCTGTCCTTGTCCAGTTGTAAGTTATGGTTTGCCAAAGTGAGAGTATCCGATTTGGATAAAGGAAGACAAGACACAATCCAGACAGCAAATGCAGCAGACAGAATAGGGGTGCACTGTGGGTTCGCTCACTGACACTGAGTCCTTGCCCCACCAGCACACCCCACCTCTCTGCCACTGCCTGAGACAGCTGAGGGGAGCGAGTGCAGGGGTGGGGACACCCTTCCTCATTTTCAGAGGTCATGTAGAACACTCTTTCCTGGATTAAAATTGTATGCTCAAAATGTTTACAGTAGTCTCAGCTGCCCTGACTTGTCCTTGTGAAGTATGAATAAATTTGTATGACGTTATTGAAATTTTAGAGGTGTTGGTTACTACCATTACATTAACCTAATTAATAGCTATCACAACATTAAAAAAATACAAAAAAAGTCTGAAAGCAAATGAAAATATTTGCCCTCTTGGTGCTGATCATATTTGTTTTCTTTTGGTTGTGTCCCCTTTCATTTTTAGGCATTAGGTAATATGTACTCTAATTTGAATATTTCTCCAAGCCATGTATTTAATGCAAATGTTTCATGTTAAGCCAAGATATTTAACTCACACATTTGAAATTCTTTTTTTTTTTTTTTTAGACGAAGCCTCAAGCTGTCCCCCTGGGTAGAGTGCCATGGCATTACACTCACAGCAACCTCCAACTCCTGGGCTCAAGCGAGTCTCCTGCCTCAGCCTCCCAAGTAGCTGGGACCACAGGCACCCTCCACAACGCCTGACCATTTTTTTTTTTTTGGTTGCAGCCGTCATTGTTGTTTGGCGGCCCGGGCTGGGGATTCGAACCCGCCACCTTAGGTGTATGTGGCTGGCGCCTTAGCCGCTTGAGCCACAGGTGCCGAGCCTCCATTTGAAATTCTTAACACACACAATCCACTTATACTTATGTTACTAACGCCTCTATTTTTGAATATTTATAAAATAAAGCACTATGCTATCTTAATCTTTATGTGAAATCTCTTTCTTGAAAAATTTAAAGTAATTTTAAAGAAATTATCTTATAGAGTCTTATGACTCTTTTTTTTAAAGTAGAAAAGAAGTACACAATAGATGAGTTCTCAGAGAAGTTTTCTCAAATCTCCATTTTCTAATTCACATGGCAAAAAGGAAAATGTAGAAATAAAATGCAACTGATCTAAAAAAGTGTGGTTGGCACAAGACAACAAAACTTAAATGTTGGAGAAATTACAAATAAGTTATGACTTTTTGAAGGACTGAGTGACTGTCTCCGAGAGATAGGACTGTGTAGATAAATAAAAAGATGACATCACTTCAAATAAATAATAGATGATACCTTACTACTTGAATGTAAAATTAAGCTGAAAAAATCTTTTCTAAATAGAAATTATATATATATAAACTATCATATTTTATTTTTAGGGCCAAGAAAAATGGACATCCAGGAATAATCTTTGCAAGATATGTGTACAATAGATAGGAATAAATTTTTTAAGTGATACTAAGGGACATGTATAAGATTCGAATAATAAAAATAAATCCTCTGCCTGTACAAGCTCTATATTATAAAAGGCATTTTCCCAGAAATTAGCCCATGGTCTTAATAGACATTAATAAACATGTGAAAAGGATTGTTTTTATATATAGTTTTTATAGACCTTATGAAAGAGAACTGCAGAAGAATAGGTGAAATATTTTCAAAACAAAGGATGAGTTTAAACCACAACTATTGATGGTAAACATATAATAGAAAGAAATAGTAATTAAAAGAGTCTGATGCTAGAATTCAACTCCTGGCCAAGATGGAGAAAAATAGAATATCTTTATATTCCTGCACAAAGCAACCAAAAAACTTAGACTAAATATGAAAAATCAAGATATATGTAGCAGACATTGAGATGTTGAGAAACAAAGGATGGAATTCATTAGAAACGAGAAAAAATGAGGTGAACAGTGAGGTTTCCTGCTTGGGAAGTGTCTTCAGGCCTTGCTGTGAGGACTGGCAACCAAGGGCGGCCTATTTGGGAGATGAAGCAGGTGAAGGGAGAGATACTAGGAGATACTCAGAGGATTCCCCCCCAATATCAGCAGAGACTGATTAGCACATGCATGTAAAGGAAAGACCAAGGCTCAGAAAAGAACCCCATGAAATTCTGAGGGGGATTTGTACACTCGGCACTCACGTGAGGGAGGAAATAGCATCATCCCCAATAGCCAGACCAGAAAACTCCATCACTCGGTGGTTGTTGGATGGAATATCTAGAGGGGTCTTTCCCCTAGTGTGTGGATTAGCTCTGGAGCCAGTAAGGCTCTTGTCCTGCCTTCACATCATAAGAGCAAGAACCAAGAGGATCAAAGAGTTTCCAAGTAATTTAACTGCATCAGAACTATTCTCAAGACATTCATAGGAACACATGTGAAGAGAAGCATTTCCAATAAGTCAAAAGCAGCATTAAAAAAAGCACAGATGGACACAGCCACATACTTTTTTTAAAAATGCAGCAACAGATAAAGACAAATACAGCTAAAGACAAACAACTGCATAAATATTCACAGCATATACACCACACAAAGGATGGGGACTGTCTCCATTTATTCGTTTTATTCACTAGAAATCAGAGAATAGAACCTGTGAGTTCAGACGTCAGTAATGCACTTCAGGATCCAACAGGATAAGAGGGTGAATAGACTTGGTTGACATAGACGAGACAGAAAGAAGCCAAAGCACCCTGGGCAAGCTGCTCCACCCAGCAGAGGTGAGGGTTCCCAGAAATAAACAGCGCTTATGTAAAAGGGATGTTTGCAGGCAAGGAAGTCTGCTTAGCGTAGAGACAAGGAGAGACGCAGCCTGTTAGTTTCAAAGTAAACCTGCATAAACCACGGAAGAGCAAGTGGAGACCTCTGCCCACCGTCCAGCGTCTCCTGGTCCTGAATGCTTGTCAGTGACAGAGCGCTTGGCAAGTGTGTGGACGGGTGGGAGGGTTTCCTCTGCCCTCTTCTCATGGCAAAGATGTTGGCACTTCTCTGCCTCTGGGAGATTTCCAAAAATGTCCAGGTTGCTAGTTTTTGCTTTTTCCTTAGCATTCTAGATTTTACTATCTTATGGCTAAATAAATGATAAATAAAGTGAGAGTCTTCTAAGCTCGTTTATTCACTCTAAGAAAATGTGACTAATTGATAATATCAGGAAAAGCACTTCAAACGATTTAAGGTGCTCAAAAAAGTATAAAAAAGCATAGCTGTTAATAAAAACAAAGTTACTGTGAAGTTCCAGGGAAGCATGGTATAAGAAAATCGACTGTTCAACATCACATTTCAGTGAAAAAAGTGAAACCCAAGATCATCGCCAAATTTCTGGGACTCCAGACACATACTGCTGCATCATCTGGGGGACCTTCTGCTCCGTGCATGAGGACTGCACAGACAGGGACAGGGGAAGGTCAGGTCCTGAAGGCTGCCAGGGTTACAACAGCCCCAGCAATCGC
Organism: Galago senegalensis; assembly: GCA_963575145.1. Lineage (NCBI taxonomy): Eukaryota > Metazoa > Chordata > Mammalia > Primates > Galagidae > Galago > Galago senegalensis. The sequence continues at coordinate 7,486 of CAUYTI010057546.1, read as the reverse complement.
AGATTCTCAATTCCAGGTGGTAATAGTGTAATTTCGGAAGATGACATGATTTAAACTATGAAATTTATGAGTTGTGAAGGTCATTAGTTGTTAAAGTTATCCCCACAAGCATTTTACTTCTGTAATACGCGTTTCTTCACTGACACAGCAGGGTGCCATCCTCCATTCCAGGATGCTACCTGCTAGGTTAATACTAGTTACTTTCAACTTCCTGTATGGACAATGACTAAATATTAATCTGAGAGACGTATTAGGAAACAAATCATTTGCCTCTGCACAGAACCTTTTCCTTGGTTAATACCCACAGAAAAGAGGGGGCAAACCGGCTCTTTATTGCGATGCAGTACAGTACACAAACAGAAGAACAAACTGGAGGGAAATGGGCAAAAAGAAAATTAATTCCATGTGGGGCTAATAACAGTAATGTACACTTCTTTCTCCTGTAATGGGTAAGGGCATTCTATATAGCAAAATCCACATACTTAATATCACATTTTTCTATTCTCAAAAGTTTAAATGTAAGACCTCATATAAGCCATAAAATATAATATTCAGATTCATAGTTACGTACAGAAAGAAAATGATAATTTAAATCATGTGATTTTAACGAATGGAACTGTGTCAGGAATCCAACCTAATAGACTCCCCAAGGTCCTTCCACAACTCCACTGAAAATTATAACCAGCAATCAGCCCCGCAAGCCAGCCGCCCCAGACTAAGCACGCCTTCCCCGCTTACGAGGGCTGCTGCGTGTCGTGCTAATTCTTAGGGTGTTGTGATATTGAACAAGATTTATGTAAAGCAGAAAAATTCCCAAAGAACATTATTTTGCTGTTAGAAACTGCTTAGACTATTTTTGTGAGATTTTTCAAAGATAGTTAATTTCTTTATGGCCTAATTTAGCAGCTGTTTTGACAGTATTCTTGGCACACATATATTCGGTAAATTATAGAAAATATTTTTGAGACTTGGACATATTTCTATATTTTGAGTTCACTCCTAGTGGCTGACTTCCACTGAATTAGTAGGGGAAAAAATGTGAAAATAAGATAAGATTCTAATAGAAAGAAAGATGCTATGAAAAGTAACAGGACACAGGCCATCCCTGTATAATCAAGTGTGATTCAGCACATCTCACATCCCTATAAAAATGCACTTCTGATTAGCTGTCAATCACAGATGTGGTTATACTAAGGTTTATGTTGCTGATCTTTCCTGAACTCTAACCTGATATTAATGTCTAGGCATGAATTATTTACTAGAGCATATTCCATCTTGTCTCTTAAGCAACATTCACCTCGGAGATGAAGTGGGTTTCTGACGCCTCCGCAGATAGATTTTTTAATAAGGCAAGAGAACTGAACGTGTTCTCATCATGGTGTGGAGAGCCCCAGAAGCAGCAGAGGCGAGACCAAGGGAGGCTCCTGCAAGCCCAGTGCCTGCAGTCAGATGAGCACCCCCTGAGCCCAGAGCCGCCCAGCTGGGAAACAGTGCCCATCTAGGGCTTAATGAGCCGCCATTCCCAGAGAATGTCAGGGGTATTAGAGATTGATTCCTGGGGCTGGGCTTTGGAAGAAAGACAGAGATAGAGAGATGGAACATGAAAGTGAAGGATGAAGAAGTTAAGTATGCCCAGAAAAGGTGAAAACAACATTTGGTGAGTTGGAGTTTGTGGAGGGGAACTTAAGGCCAGCGAAGTGGAAATATATATTAAGTCCTTTGCAGAGACTGACTCATTTCATCTTCTCAGCAGCATTATAAGTCAGGAACTATCACCCCCTACAGCAACTGAGAGTTTGATTAGCCAGCATGCCTTAAGCAACACAACTGATGAGGACTTCATATCTGTAGGAAACCTTGCCCATGATTATACCAACACCCCTCACTGTTTTCAAGGTTGGGCAAAGTTGAGGGCCTGGTGAGTCTGAGGGAGAAGGGAGGGTGCAGCTCCGGGAGTCTGGCAGGCCTGGAATAGAGGCTGCCCATCAAGCGGGGGAGGCCAGTGGACAGAGAGGGGCAAGAGGGATGACCGTGAGCTGGATGATTAACACGAAGCCCATTCAGTGTAATGAGCTGCCCATCTTTAATGCCGTCCCCCTGTGTTACCTACCGTGCTCATAAACAAGGTGAGAACGCAGCAGCTGAGTGACAATGTCTGCCAAGGGAAATGCTGAGAAGAAAAAGCAACTGGCTGGGGGAAAAAAGAAAAACAAGCAGCACCTGGGGCAGGGGATTGAGGATTAATGATGAGGTGAGACTGGGGTAATATGCCTGGTTAACTTCCTTCCTCTCAGCTCATTCGAGAGAATTAATATTACCAAGATGAGCTGAATATCCCATTAACTCCATTTTCTATTAGAAAATTTGTCTCCCAGCAGTGAAACAGAATCACCAGTGAGGAGTGTTTCTAACCATTATTCTGCACATGTAGTTTATTTATTTACCCCAGATGACTCAATCTTGGGGTAGACTCCAAATTAATAGGACATTCTAAGCAAAACCCTTCTGGCAAAGTCAAAGGTATAAAGGAGACTTTACACATTTTCCTCATTCCAAGTTCCACTGGGGATCGGCACTGCTGATTTCTCACAGGTAATTGCTCCCCAGACCACATCACCTGATTTCACTCCGTGGGTTTGTGTCTCCAGTTGCGTGGGTAGGAACCTGGTCTTGCCGTGTAGAGAGGGTGGCATTCAGACCCCCACTTTCCTGCCTACTGCATGCCATACTTTCTTATTTGCTTTCCAAGATGATACCCAGTTGGAGCATGACCTTCCTGAACCGACGGCGATGAAATGTATATTTTTTCCAGATACAAGGGCTTTGCAGAAATAGAGTGAGCAGAGGTCATTTCACGGGAAAGGGCAAACCCTTTGATCTCCTGCTGGCCTCTCCATCACTGGATTCCTTTCCTGTGACTGGTGAGATCCCCTACTTGGGGGCCAACCTATGGGGGCAGGGTATGAAGTAAGCAGCTCAGCCTGCCCTGAGCCTGCCTCATCCTGGCCACATGTGCTATCTACGAGGTCTGGTCGAGGTTCCCAGAAGATGGCCTAGGTGTGGGGAATTGGCTTAGTGGTACAATGAGTATTTCCTTATGGGGTCTCTTCCCTCTGGGTCTGCAGCTCTCTATAACTTCTTCAAGTTACCATGAGCAGAAGAGGGTAGGATGTAGGAATTAGAGACCTGCCTGACCATCAGCACCCTTGCTTCTCACTCGCTCAGTGAATGAGGCACTTACTCACTTGCACAAGCAGACAAAGACAGTGATGAACTCAGGTGTCTCCTTCCTGGGCACCCTTCCAGGACTGAGAAGTCTAAATAACCTTTAGCAAATTCAGAAAGCTAAAGAAAATCCTATGGATAGTGTCAGTCTGATCCGCCCCCTCCTTTAATGTTGGGTAGCCCAGGAGATCACATGGTTTTGGGTTTTGTATTTATAGTAGACACATAATAAGCCTTTAATTTATCTTATTGGAATTGAAAAGAGGGAAGTGAAAAAGTAAAATGCCAAAAAGTCCTCGCAAATCTTCCAGAGAAAAATTGAAAATGTATATTTTGGTAACTTTGCTTAAAAACAGAGTTTGAATTAATTATTCCTTCTTTTTCATAGAAAAATAGTGCAATTGAAAGGCTGATAGCTTATCAGAACTTTACCTCACTCTCTCGGCCCACTTTAATCTCATGTATGATGTTCACATATTTCCTGCCTTTTCAGAGTTGCTTTTAATGTGTTGTAAAAGAATGTCTGATAAGGAAAGTTTAAATTCAGAACATGAACACCAGAAAGGCCACCGTGAATCTGACCTGCTTTAACCTTGCCAAGAGTCATCAGCCAAGACCCATTTGCAAGACCTCACTCAATAGTTTAAAATTACTCCACTGAATTGCTTCTTGATTATGTGTTATAACAGTTTTAATAGAACATGGATGAGAAACGGTGGTGCATTATGACATTTTTAGTATCTCTAGGGGACTTATCTAAAAGGCATCCATATTTAGGTGTCATAAATTATGTGAATAACCTGAATGTGAAAATAATTTCCTTTCTCAATATGTTAGGTACAGGAGAAAATAAAACAGTGAGGGGAATGAAATGTAATAGGGTGTATATTCCTATTTTTAAAGCGGATTTATTCTAACCATTTTTTCCCCATCACTAGACTGAGCTGACACTCCCCATGTCCGCGTGGCTTTACTGTAGCAATCCTGCAAGGGGGAAGTAGTTTTGCATTTGACATACAGATGTTGTCACTTATTTTTAGTTACAGCAATATTGAGTAAAAAGAAGTATGAAACTGTAACTTATTTTAAAAAATTAATCATTAGTAATGTTACTTCTACAGATAATTTTATCAACAAAAAGTTGTATAATTCAAAGTAGTGTCTATGCACAGTGGCTCACACTTGTAATTTCAGCACTCTGGGAGGCTGAGGTGGGTGGACCACCTGAGCTCAAGAGTTCGAGACCAGCCTGAGTAAGAGGAGACATCCCTCTCTACTAAAAATAGAAAAACTAAGCAGGTGGTGTGGCAGGTGCCTGTAGCGCCAGCTACTCGGGAGGCTGAGGTGGGAGGATCACCTCAGCCCAAGTGTGCTGTGAGCTATGATACCATAGCACTCAAACCCAGGACAATTGAATGAGACTCTGTCTTAAAACAAATGAATAAATATATAAATAAATATATAAAGTGCTACAAGTAAAATAAATTAACATGAATCAAATTGAATTTCATCTTAGTCCCAGAAGAAGTTAGTATTGATAGGAGATGGTAATTCTCTTTCCAGAAGGACATAGATGTGTCTGTACCTCAAAAAGGCCAGTGTGTCTATTGGCATATGTCATCTTTTAGTAGAAAAAATACCCTTGAAAATATCAAGGAAGATAATTTCAAGTGTTCATGCATCAGTTTCAACAACTGGGAGTAACACAAAGAGTTTGCAGGTCAATGTGTCTTTAGCAAATCATCATAGCATTGACAAAAATGAAAGAATGAATCCATTTGGGAACATGTCTAAGCAAAAAGTCACACTTGTTGTCACAAAAAGGAAAGTAGAACTTAGAAATGGCCATCACCAACACCATGTAAAGGCATAATGTGTCCTCCTGGGTGAAAGGCTCAGCTATAACTTGAACTTCACCTTCAAAATGAATACAGTGTAAGCTAAGCATTTGTACCCTCATATTAATCTGAAATTGAAAAGAAAAAAAGAAATTGCCATTACCAGTGAGAGGAAAGAGAAAATGTTGGTTGTAGAGAAGTGCTAACATGAGGACATTGTCATAGAATAAAAAAAAAAAAAGGAAACATTTGAGCATTGATAATATTTATGATGTATCTCTGTATAACTGCATATACTAAAATTCTACATAAGGTATATCCACTATACCAAAAGATAAATGTAAAACATAACAATAAGTGAGAGTTTATAAATTCCTCTAAATTTATTCCAGATCTTTGAGGTTGTTTGAAGCCTGGTGTATGATCATCAGTCTGACAATTGATCACATGTATCTAAATGTAAGTACCATATGGGTTTTCAGCATATTTATTGATCTGTTATGTAAAACATCAGCTCTTACAAAGTTAAAAAATAAATTATCAAAGTTTGAACGCACAGGGCCATTGGTTCTGGAAAAAAGTTCACAGTCATTGCAGAAATTAATGAGGAATGACTTTTGTTGCTTTTATCCTATTCTTAACAAATTAACTTATTCAACTTTCAGTGTCAGCTTCACCACGCCTCTAGTAGGCCCCCTTGTTGATAGAGGAACTCCACTGCCTCCTTTTTCAGGCTTTGCATTTTTATCAACTCAAAAGCACAGAGAGACTTGTTCATTACAGGATGATCTCACTCCCATGAGGCTCACACAGTATTTGGTAAACAAAAGGAACTTCCTATATGGACTAACTGTCCTTTCACCATTTCCTGACAAATTATCTAAGTTTCTCTAGAGCATTAATTGTGACATTGCATTTTCAAAGAAGCCTTCTGAAATCATTTTGATGGGAATCTTACTGGTTTTTCTTTTACCACATTTGACTATAGGATATATTAAATTATTATCTGTATACTTACCTTACACCAGGGGTCGGCAAACTCTGGAAAGTGGACCAGATCCAGCCAACCCTTCCTCATCTCATTGTCTGTAGTTGAGTTGAGTTCATGCTATGATGACATAGCCAAGTAGTTGCAAAACACCTGTGTATGGCCCTGTAGCCTAAAATATGTTTACTATCTGACCCTTTGAAGAAAATGTTTGTAAATCCTGCCTGAACTGAGTTGGAATTATATCATTGCTGCCTATCACTATCACCATCACTTTTGTGTGAATGGAGGCCAAGTAGATTTCATATTCTTTTTTAGGCGTTCATAATAATTTACACATGTTGGAAAGTTGACAAATATTTTTCCGATTCACTACCACCCACCGATATTTATAATTTTAAATTAGTTGATCACTAAGTCATACAAGTGAGCTGCCAGGACTCTGGCTTCATAGAGAATGGCTGGGAAACCATGACAAATTGAAGGGAATTGGTACAAGTTGTACTGAAATAAGAGTGAGAGTTAAAGCAAAAACACAGCAAAGCAGAATACACCAATATTTGGAGACTTTCACTTTTCTAGATCAACTTACTATGAATAGTTCTAAATTTTTACTTAGACTTTTTTGAACAATAAACATATGATTTTTTTCCCATCCAGTTAGCCACAGCATATGAGTTAATACAGGGAAATTATTAGAGATTATAATTAATGATTATTTTCAAATTTGTGACCTTTGTGCAAACACATTACTTGTGTTTGCACTAGTGTTTTTTAAATTTGTTTTATAAGTTTATTTTATTTTATTTATTTTTTAATTTTTTTTAACTTTTTAAAAAAATTAAATCATAGCTGTGTATATTAATGCAATCATGGGGTACAATGTGCTGGTTTTATATACAATTTGAAATATTTTCATCAAACTGGTTAACATAGGCTTTGTGGGATTTTCTTAGTTATTGTGTTAAGACATTTATATTCTACATTTAGTAAGTTTCACATGTACCCTTGTAAGATGCACCATAGGTGTGGTTCCACCAATTAATCTCCCTCTACCCATTCACTCCCCTCCCCTCCCTTCCCTTTCCTCTTTCCCCATATTCTTGGGCTATAATTGGGTTATAGCTTTCATATGAAAGCTATAAACTGGTTTCATAGTAAGACTGAGTACATTAGATACTTTTTCTTCCATTCTTGAGATACTTTGCTAAGAAGAATATGTTCCAGCTCCATCCATGTAAACATGGAAGACGTAATGTCTCCATCTTTGTTTAAGGCTGCATAATATTCCATGGTGTACATATACCACAATTTATTGATCCATTTGTGGGTTGATGGGCACTTGGGCTTCTTCCTTGACTTAGCAATTATGAATTGGGCTGAAATAAACATTCTGGTAAAAATATCTTTGTAATAGTGTGATGTGGAGAAAAGG
>CAUYTI010057545.1:0-51537 GCA_963575145.1 Galago senegalensis | reverse complement strand
TGTGGTCCCAGCTACTTGGGAGGAGGAGGCAAGAGACTCGCTTGAGCCCAGGAGTTGGAGGTTGCTGTGAGCTGTAATGCCACAGCACTCTACCCAGGGGGACAGCTTGAGGCTCTGTCTCAAAAAAAAAAAAAAAAAAATTAACAATCACCTTGCAGACGTATTTAGATAAAAACCAACCCAGGAGGTAAGCAATGGGGGGAGTAGGTGACCTCTCAAGATCCCGCTAATCCCAGGAGTCCAGAAACCATGGACATACAAGTATAAAGGACTAGTTTTCTCCCTTTCTGGTTTTGATTGGTTATGTCTGTTTGTGTGTATACATGTGTGTTTCAGCTTAGTATAAAGGGAGAAGAGGATTGATTAAATTAACAAAGTCTATAAAACAGTCAAGCTATACATAAACTGGACTTTATAACCCTCACAAAATAACGTATCTAATACACATACAGTAAGTGCTTAAGGATATGCATATTAAACTTCTGGGGGAAACACGTGAGAATGAAATGGGGAAAGAGAACATTCTAGAACCTTTGTTGGGGAGAGAGGAGCACTAAACAATGGTACACTGGCCTTTCAAAAAGTGTCACTGAATGATCCCCTGGGTTTTAAACTTAGACACAAAATAATGGAAGGGCTTAATTAGACTTTTTTTACATTTCTTTTTACTTTTGTAAAAACTTCTTCACAATATTGAATGGAATGAAACATAACCACTATCTATGTCCAAGGGCAAAGTCCTAATACACTGTAAATAAATTAATGCAAAAAGGTTACTATCGTGTTTCTCTCTTTTGTTAAATAGGCAAAATAATTTATAGGCACAGAAGACATTTACTAAGAAATTGTTTTTAATATCATCTTTAACATATTTTAAAAAAAAAACCAAAAGCAACAATTCAGTAAGGATCCTTCCATTGTTCTTTATACAGATTTAAATGCTGTCATGTAATTTACCAGTTACATTTGTAATTAATAACCTTCCCATCACTGAGTTTAGAAATTACAGTATTTACTGAGCTAAACTCCCACAAAATAAGGCACAACTACATGATCACAAGTAGTAAATACAATACAAATAATAAACCTAAAAACTAAAGGAGAAAATATTCATGCAAAAGTATCTACACGAGCTATGGATATGAGATTCAGCTCAAGGCAGGAGACAATGTCATGTACATAACTGCATCATGTTACAATAAATTCGTTACTTCTACACCGAAAGAACTTAGCAACTTTTGATTCTATTTTATACAATTTACATAAATTTAGTAAGTTTATGCACAATATTCACATCTGTAACAAGGACAAAGTGATCATTAAAATTCAGGCAAAGGTCAATTAAGACACAGTAACGTGTGGCACATTATAATTACAGAACGCCATTCATCAAGTTCGTGTCTAGGAGTACTGAATTGATGGCACATTTAAATCTTACAGATCCGATCACCCATGGTTTTATAGCCAAAGTGCATTTTAAAAAGAAAACAGCTATAGTTCAAATAGGTCATGAATATCAAAATATATGATCAGAGTTTGCTGTCCACTTAAAAGCTAAACATTTTTATGCAAATGCAACGTTTAAAAAAAGTGGCTTTAAAGTTCTTAAAATTATATAAAATAATGATACAGACTTTCTAAGAGAGATGGGAAAATAACAAATTTGGCAGTTACTATTTAACATTACCATGAGGAAAATATTCAACTCGCTAATCCCATGTCAAGAGGTAGTTCAACAAAATGTTATTTTTATACTGCATTGAGGTTTCTGTGTTTGTTTCCCTCTTTTTTTTTCTTTAAAAAGAACACATCCTATACCAGCAGCTTTATCTTCTATTTTAAAAAATTCTATGGGCACAATATATTGTACACCAAACAGCAAGAGTTGATTTTAACTCACACTTCTGTGCTGGGGTTTGGAATTCACCAGCATGTGAATGCTGGTGAAATGCTTTGCATTAAAGTCAAGAGTTGGGGCTTGGTGCATGCCAGCTCTAGCTCACTGATGAGATATTATAACAGTACCAGCAAACACTTAAATGTATATCCAACAGAGACTCAGAAGAGGACTTTTTAATTAAAAGGAAACAAAAAACACTTTAATCATGTTTTCAAAAATACATTAAATTGGTAAGAGTTAATAGCAAAGATGTGAGGTTGCATTTATAGTATCAGTATAGTAGACTATGGTAGGTAAATTATTTGGGACTTACAAAATGAGTTAGATAAAAACAAAATCACTCCAACACATATGGCTATATTTGTTGTCAGAGGAAGGAAGGGCCCAGAAAAGGCCTGCAGTGCATCCAATTGGGAGATGAAAGGAACAAATATTCAAATCCAGAATTCTCATGACATTATCTTAAAAAAATAAAAACAAAAATAAAAACAGTGGTGCTGTGAATATATTTATATTTCCAGCACAATTTATTATTTATATGGAAAAGTAGAGGATTAACATCATTTGGATTTGTAAGTATATAAAAATGCATAAATAGCTTAGTTTCTGTTCTCCAACAAAGAGATATTGTATTTCTTTATTATATAAGCTCAAGGATATATGTTGATCCAAGTCCTGGGACTTAATCAGTTCTCTTAATAGTATTGACATCAGGGTTTGCTTAAATTTTTAAATTTTTTTAAAAAAATAATCAAATGAATATGTGGCATTCTCTTTAGTTTATATATGATGTAGCCATAGCATAAACAAAATAATTCCATTTCAACATGATACTTGAAAGCAAATGTATATAATAAGCTACTGATTATAAATGAAATATTAACTCATTTTTCTCTGCTATTGTTATTAAACGAACAAATGTAACTTTACATTTCTTCTCTAGAAACAGTAAAAAACCAGTATTAGTGACTTTTCTTTTCAGATGTTTTCTAATTTTCCAAGTTAATAAGACTATGTATGCTAAATTAAAGTTCAATTCCATTGTTTTGCATACAAATAAGCTCATCCTTAATTATCCTTAAGGTGTTTAGCTATTCTGTTTCTCTTTTTATTATAACTTTGGGAACCCTAAATATGTTTGCTTTCGGATATACTCTATTCTCCAGCTGTTACTCAAAGGTAATCTTACAGCATTATTTTTGCGAAGTTAAAAGATTTTCCAGTTGATATGGAACCCTCAATTCAGAGCCATTTTAAATTTAAGTCAGTTTTACAACTTTTAAAAATTCGTCCCATTTTAAAGTTCAGTCAGTTTTACAACTTTTTAAAGTTCTTCCCTATTAGCTAAGAAATAAATACAAAGTAGAATATTTAATGTCTTCTTATCCTTCTGCATTTTGTTTTCACAGGTAAGACTATAGCGATTTTAGTTACTAGCTTAATGATGAAAATTCTAACACAGTGTAACAGTGAAGGTCAAAGCAAATAAAGGCAAAAGGCAGATCCATTAGAAAGCAAACTCATGTTAGTAAGAAAAAAATAAGGGTATGCTGTGAAGACTCATCTCAGAAGACCTCTGACTTCTAAAAAACCAAGAACGGGAACATTATACAAGTTCTACTATTCATCCTCCAACTAAGGTGAGGGTGGGAAGCTTTGTAAGATTCTTAATGGACAATATGTGAGAGTTTAAAAAGGAGACAGACAAACACACAAAGAAAAATTAACTATAACCTTTAAAATATAGCTCCAGGATAACCATAAATTAAGCAGATGATTTTACAGAGGTTTTCATAAAATCTTCCCAAGAGAATTTAATCAATAGTGTTAAAACAAAAACCAAATTTTGAATCCATGGTTACATTTTACATTTTAAGATAAACTGCATTTAGAACACCCAAATAGTAAATTTGTAATGTAACAATGAAACTGAGTTATGGACTTAGATTGAAGAGAAAAAAGTAGTCAGAAAGTGTTATGTGCGTGACTTCACAAAGAGACTATATAGTTAATATGTTATTGTACAACAAAAACAGCCACAAGTGATAACGTCATCCATGTACGCGGTGTACATTTAATTTAGAAGAAGTAAGCTATGGAAATGTAGTCTTCATTTGTGAACAGTGAAATTATATTTAAAAAAATACATTGCTATTTTCTGTCCAAAGTTTATTTACATTTCATTGGCTAATTCTAAACTTGGCATGAAAGCTGTTCAAGGGGTCCAATGGAAGAAAGTAAGGAAAGAAGAGCCCAAGTCTCACAAAAATAGAAGAGTTTTACTTGATAACATTCCAAAATATACGAATTCTAATTTGGTCTAGTATCGCAACCAGTGGCCAAATCAAATAGTAGTCCAAGACCTCCATTAAGTACATTTGTTACAAATCTAGTGTTAGTGTCGCATTACTCTCAAGTTGTGACAGCCCGTCATCCTTGCAAGTCATTGAAACAGGCATCACAGACACGAACAGGTTTCTTGGAAGAAGGAGTTAAGGCATTTTTGGCTGAACACTCAGCACAAAAGATATTTCCACACTGGCGGCAGTGATGCTGTAAATGACAAAAATTAAAGAATGTCAAGCATAAAAACGACACCAGCAGCATCAGGAAACCACATGACTCACACAAACTGCACTGAAAAGGTCTATTAATTTTTGAGTGTCTAGCGTATTACTTCATGACAGACTATTCCCGCATGTTACTTTAATCCTTTTGTTAAACTGAAAGTTTCCTATTTATCAAACACTAGGCTAAACATTTTATGTGGAATTTATCACTGAATTCTCAAAAGAACCTTAGGAGGGAGTTAAAAAGTGCTAGGGAGGTACCCCTACCTATTAAAGGAAACCCTACTCTTAATCATCAAAGGTTTCAGGCATCATGTCTTCCATAGGCATCTAAACTTGAGTCGTGACTTGATGGTATTATTTAAAATGCATTTTTAAAATCTCTCTGCTTTTCCTTCCTTTACAAGAACCCCAGGATGACTAACACGTATGAAGTCACTATTGGCAACTCGGGTAGAAAATGCCTGTCCCAGAGAGTAACTCAGTAGGAAGGCAAAGGCTAATTTAATCACACGTTAACCAGAAACTAGATCACGTGAAGTTGAGTCATTCTGTGGAATTGTAAATTAAAGATTACCAATAAACAGACATGTTTTAAAAACCGGCAAGTGCAGGCCTGACTGCTCTGGTGGGGGTGACACTGTCACTGAGCTATGTGAGGGGGCCGTTACCCGTCTCACGGTCACGGAGAAGCCTTTCCCGCAGGCCATGCAGTTCTGGACTTCATTGTCTTCAGCCCACTTTCTATTCAACGCCTGGGTATGTTTGATCTAGTAAAAAAAAATGTAATATAGTATAATATTCAACATTTTGAAGAATGATGGAGTATTTCTAACTTGGGGCCAGAATTATATAAAAATTTGACTACATGCCACAGGGGATAAAATCTGAAAAATCAGAAATACTTTGTTCAACTTCTATTGCCAAAATTAGCCATAGTCATAAAACACACTCAGATCCCATCTTTAATACCTGCTGACTCATACATTCTTTGGTGTTCCTGAATCTTGTCATTCTTTCCCTGGACTGACAAGTCACGGATGGCATGGCTCTCTAATTAAATCTCTGAGGTCTCTGGAAGAAGTTCATCTTTTACATTTAGTTACCCACAAAACCTGCAACGCTGCTACACAGACGGGAGCTATTTGAAAGCACTTAGAAAATATGAGATTTGGCTGGGCGTGGTGGCTCACGCCTGTTGTCCCAGCGCTGTGGGAGGCTGAGGCGGGTGGATCACCTGTGCTCAGAGGTTCGAGACCAGCTGAAGACCTGCCTGAGGCAGAGTGAGCCAGAGTGAGACCCATCTCAACAACAACAAGACAGCCGGACCTTGTTATCCCAACTACATGGGGGGCAAGAGAACACTACAGAAGGAAGAAGTAATAAAAAAAAAAAGAAAGAAAGAAAGAAAACATGAGATTTTTTAAAAGCTGAAAAGATGCCTTTCACCAAGAGGTCAATCCCAGACTAAGAAACTGCTTCGCCTCAGTAGGTGACTTACCTGCAGTGACTGGTTTTCTCTGCCCAGTTCCTGGACTGCTGCAGTCGTATTGTCCAGCTTTCTTTGCAATTCTAGGACTTTGGTTTGAAGCTTTTCTATTTCACCTTCCCCCTTGAGACATCTAGAATATATTGCAAAGAGGTCATTTTTTAAAGATCCTTCTGGAATATAGATAAGGCTCTACTTCAGTAACCATAAAGATTTTACATTAATCTCAACGACAACGGAACCTCGATAGCTGACCACCTCCTCAAGCTGAGCTAGTTTTCCTAGATCACACATGCACGACACATACGTACCAGCACAGTGGGCCGAGTGCCTTCTGGTAAACACCTCTGTAGTTAACAGTCTCTTGGCTGTTTCTCATTGTTTCAAAGGTTAACATCTGAATAGCTACTGAAATATCTGCAAGACTTTATACACTTTTCTCAAGATTCTTCTATTTTAATAATGTGTACTGAGCCAATCTTCTATCACTTTCCACGGAAATAAACGAATTTTAGTAGACATGGCTCACCTTTCCAGGAGTGCTCTCCTTTCATCCTGATTATTCTGAACCGTTGCTTCTAAGACTGCAATTTCACCCCGTAAGTCGTCTGTCTGTTTCTCGAGCTCACTGACTCTCCGCTGGCTCGACTGCCACTCCTTCTTCACAGTGCCTAAATTTTCATTTAATGCTGTAACCTGCATGGTAAGTTTAGCCTCATTTTCTTCATGCTTCTTCATTCCTGCTTCTTTTTCCTTTATTTCAGAATGCTGAAGAAAAAAAAATGAAAAGAAGAATGGAGGAGGGGGTAGCTATTACAAAAGTAGTTTAAAATAAAGTACTTTACTGAAAATATTGGCAATATAAATAATATTGCTTCTTCTGTAAGGGAAGCAGGAGACTATATTTTATTACATACTAACAAAACTGATTCCATAAACATCTGTGTGCTATAAACTGGCTCAAAGGCCAGAACGCAGACATGATGGTTAGCAAACCTCTTATAAGGTCCAGCTAAAGTGACATGACTTTACATGTGTCTCTTTTTCAACAGAGTAGGAAAAACACACATGGTTAGGGATCGCAAGGTGCCCTGGAGGCAACGCTGGCATGTCCTTCTTTCTCCCAACTCCACACACATCCTTTTCTCTATCAACCTTCCACAAAACAGTACAAAGCCTTCAAATCACTGTTTCTTAAAACTGTATCTCTTCACCTAAGACATTTAGCGGTCAAGTTATCCGAGGATAGTTGGATGTAATCCAATAGAGGAAAGCCAGATGCTTCCCACTTGGCATGCACAATTTAGGGAAGGAAAAGTAGACACTGCTCATCGTCATTCCAAACCGAAGTTTCCGCTCTCCCTTATCAACATTCCCTTTGACCAAACAAATGAGTTCAACACACCAGCTTTCCCATCACTTACTTCAGGCTACCCAGTTGTGGCTTTGTGTCTGGCACTAAAAAATGTTTTTTAAAAACTATACTTCAATTGGATTTTCACTTCCACAAACCAACATATGATGACACAGTAAAACATTTCCCATCACATGGCAACTACTTAAACACATTAGATGGCCTTTCTTAATAACTAAAGTATCAGGCAAGCATTTCAATCACCCTCCTGCTGGACGGATTTCAAGCTCACTTCCCACCATCAACTTACTGACCAGTTTGGCTTCTTTCTCAGTAAATTCTTTCTTCAGCTCATCTTCTTCCTTTTTCACCTGCTCTTTTAGCACCTGCTGGTTTCTCTTCTCCTGTTCAAGAGCTGCCTTCAGGGAATCTACTTTTCCTTGAAGTTCTAATTTCTGCTGAATCAAAAGCTGTTTGGCATCCTTAAGATTCGCTATCTCCTAGTGAAAAAGGAGGGCCAAAAATAAATCATCCTTCACAGTAAATACAGAGGGTACCGAAAAAGTAGATGCACATTCTAAGAAAGGAAAAACCCACATTAAATTTGTAATACTCAAGCCACACTGGACTTTTGAAATTACAGGAGGTGTTCCCTGTGACGTGGGCTCGTCTTTTGTTATATGTAGAGTATAACAAAATTTCAATACAGGTTTCTCTTTTCTTAGAATGTCTATACATTTTTTGGCGCCCTTTGCATTTTAAAATGCAGCTGGTATTTTGAAATTGCAATTTATCACAAGGGGGCACGTTTTACTCACTTCCCTTACGAGATTCTCAAAGCTTGCTATTTCAAACAACTGTTTAAAAAGATCCAGTATTATTCACTTTCTACTCAACAGCTACCTAACTGAGATAGTACCTGGTTTGCATATGTTTTATATTAGTTGGAAAAAAACAAACTCTACCCCCTACTTGCCCTCTTGTCACTTAGCAAAGATTTACTGGTCATCATTTGGTCATCACACATGGTGTTGGGTTCCGGAGATATCATGGAAAGATGAATCACATTCAGCCCCTCCTTTAAAAAAGCCACATCCCAGAGGAACAGAAAGTTATAATGAGATAATTAATTATAAACAAATGGTAACTACACTGACAAGCATGAAAGGTATTATTAGAGCTCTCAAGAGAGAATCTAACCTTTCTCTAAGAACATGAATGGCATTTTACAAAGCAAATGATAAACAGGTTTCTTCAACTGGCACCCTGTTTACGCTTATAACAGATAGAATGTTGAAACCAAGAGATTAGATAAAAATTTAAAACAAAACCCCCCAAGCCCAAGAGATTATCAAGGGTTTTAGGAAGAAAAACAGGTGAATAAAAAGAATCCCTTAAAACCTAATTCTAAACTCTTACATATTTTAAAATTTACTATCTACAAACATAATTTTCAATTAACTCACTCGATTATTGTTTCACTGAAATCTAAACTTTTAGGGATGCTTTGATTTATTAAGTAATCTAAAAATAAAAGTAACACAGTTTCAATATGTATATAAACATATGCAATACAAGAGCACTCTGGCAAGAGTATTTGTCAAAAATGAAACAATTTGCCTGGCATATAGCAGGTACTCAACAAATATATACAGATATATTTTGATCTGAAGAAAATAATCACAGTAGGCAGGAAAAATAATTATTTTTTTTCTAATTTTATTGCCAAAAATAATTATCTTAACGTACCTTTATGCTTTCTTGTTTATGGGACTTGAGTTCTTCAGTTAGTTTGGTGATTTCTTTTTCTTGTCTACACTTAATTTCCTCTGTCTCTGCCAATTTAGATTTTTCATTTACTAGTTCTTTTTCTTTCAGTGACTGCAGAGAAATAATTATTTATTAAAAAATAATTTTAAAGCAGATACTTAAGTGAAAATTAGTGTAATAAAAATGACTGCAACGATTTATAACTCTGGGTCTTCCCCTTTGCCATGTAAGTTAACTGAGCAAATGACTTATTCTCTTTGCCTCTGTGTTTCCTTATTTGTGCAGTGTGAACAATAATAATAAGATCATCATACAGATGAAACAGTTAATATCATACAATGAAGAGTGCCCACCCGGCCAGAGTAAGAATATTATAAAATTTAGCCAAACTACTGTTCTTACTCCTGCAACTCCCATTTTATTAGTATCAATACATTTATATAAAGTACCCAGCTAGGAGCATACTATATTACCATATTCAATCTCTATAATAAGCAAATTTTTTAACTCCATTCTATAGGTGAAGGAACAAAGGTTTAAGAGTAGTAATCCCATTAGCGATAGAGCCAAAACTAAAATAAGATCTAAAGCCCTTCCAGTTAAACACCTATAAACCATAGTTCTATCAGAATTTTCTAAATTTGAAGCACAAATTACAAATTTTATTTCGTCTTCAACATCCCCACCCTCAAAAAAATCCCAAATATTTTTAAAATTTGAACTGGCTCAAAATATACATTAATTTCAGGAATTGAACAATATAAGATATACCAAGAACTGCAGGAATTGTACACTTCAGCTGATAGAAATATAACCACAAAGCAAAAAATAAAATGTTTCTTAGAATCTGAATTCCTCTTCCTTATAGAATTTACATTGATTTTTTTTTTAAATGTAGTGGTCATATAAAGCAATGTTTTCAACTTTTTAACTTAGCATCATTTACATAAAAATATAATTCTACTTCCCCTTAATTTTAAGAATTCTTAACCAACTTCAGAATTATTTCATTATCTTTATTCACACATCTAAGATAACATGTTATATGAAAAACCGTTAAGGGGCTATAATATCTACTCTTTTTTTTTTTTTTTTTTTGCAGTTTTTGGCTGGAGCTGGGTTTGAACCTGCCACCTCTGGTATATGGGGCCAGTGCCCTACTCCTTTGAGCCACAGGTGCCGCCCTATAGTATCTATTCTTAAGTACTCAAGGGTCTTGCTGTGAAAAATAGATTCTAAAAAAGGAAAATGAGCAGTAAGAAAAATGGGTCCACATGAAAGGAAGTTATTAAGAAGTACTACGTAGCTTTAAAATTCCAGTAATCACAAGTGTTATATCAGAAACTACACATGCGAAAGAGCTATTGAAAATAAAGGTGGTACTTGTATTGGATAAGAGGTCTGATTAGGCGATCGCTAAGACCATTGCAACTTTAGGATTTTAACCCTAATTCAGAAAGATGAAATACCTTTTCTTTTTGAATATCCTGTAGTGCTTTACATTGCTCCTTTAATTGCTGCTCTTTCTTTGCTGAATCCTGCTCCAACGTTGCCTTCGCAGTCTTCAATTCTTGGATCAATTTATTTTGGTTTCCAATTTGATTTCTGTTTGAAATCAAGTCTTCCTGCGCCAGAGAAAGCTTCTCTTCTACAGACTTAGAAAAACAATTTCCCCAAATTACTATATGTCATTTTTAAGCAAATTTCAACAGATATATAAGTTAAAGATCAGCATCGTAGAAAGCTATATACTAACTATAAAAAACCAGCATGATAGGCCCTTCAAGAGGATCACGTAAAAGAGAAAGAACTGTGACTAGTAATTCTCTTGCCTATAGAAAGCACTTACAGTAAAACATAATTAGTAAGCTGAAGCAATTCCAACATCTCTACAAATAACCTACTTACTAATAAATATTTAAAATATCTGGTGAATGTTGATCACATCTTTAACACTGGCTAGGTGACAGGAAGGAATATCATAATAGTAGGACCGTATCAAACACACTCTGAGACCGTATATACAGTGAGAGTGAAGCCAAAGGGAGAGAGGAAAGGAAATCATTTTGAAACAGATGCCATTAAATGTCTTATTGCGTATATACATGCATTCTCTAGGATCTGTGATACCCCTTGCCACACTAAAAATTTTAGTAAATAGGAAGTGTTTTTGTCTTAGAGAAAAAGAAAAACTTTATTTCATAGCTTCCAATTCAATCAAGTGAACTACCAGAAGAAACCCAGGCGAACTTCTGAGGCTCTACCTTGAGAGCACCATCATCTCATCCTCTTAACTTTCCATCTCCGTGGGACAAAGTGGGATTACCAGTTAGTAAAGCCTATAGTTATTGACTGTTTTAACCGTTTGAAGGCCCAAATATTTTGAGAAGCTGAAGTTGGAGAAAGGGCAAGCTTTTTTAACTATTGGGCTTCATTTGGGGGGTAGATGTGGTCACAGGTAGTGAGAAAGGCAGGAACCCTGCCACCCCCAGGGGCTGGTGCTAAGAATCAGCAGGGACTGAGGTCCAACCAATGCTCTCCCAGCAGATCCAGCAGAAACTCATCTTTCTCATTCTGGAGACGAAGCTCCTTCGAAAAGGAGGCAAAAAATGTAATGTAGGAGAGGAACCCTGCTGGCTTGGCTGTTCTATAGTCAAAATAGTCAATTAAAAAGGTGAAAAATAAATAAATGAAAAGATTCTTATTTATAAGGATTCTTAAGCGTCCTAAAAAAAGCAAGTTTATTCACTACCAATAACCCAGTTCAGAAGTCTTTTGGGAAAAAAGAAAATTCAATTATCCATGACTGCCAATAGAACACTAAACCCTATGAGGACTATTTTTTTTTTTTGTTTTCTAGGGAAAACCTAAATCATCCAGTTCTTTACCGATCGGGGAGCTCGCCATTAATTGAGCACACTGCTAAGGTAGCTGAGGAGGGTAAGATGGTCCTTGAGGGATCTGACAGCTTAGCCTCAAACCGGGAAGCTGTGCTGGGGAGTGGAGCCCATGCTGCGCGCCAGACGCACAGGGAGACACTGAGCCTGAGACTCTCTCAGCCTGAGCCTGGGGCTCTCAGAAGGCTCCACGGTGTGTGAGGGAACTAACTCGTGTGTCACAGGAGTGAGAGATTTTACATAAAAAGAAAAAAATTGACCAAGTCTTGTGTGCATGACCAAACGTTCAGGAATACCAAGGCTAGAGCCCAGGAAGCAGAGGGACCCTAACCTCTCACTGTGAGATTTCTAAAATGCCCCTGGTGTAAGTAACAACCTATAAAGGATTAAACTCTCAAAACTCAGGGACTAATTTGTTTAAGCAAGCTGAAAATCGGACTGCCTCATGAAGTCTTTTCTGAAACTACCAAGCCATATTGCTCTCCCCTGTACCTGAACATTCCTCTGTGTCACTCGGTGGTATGCTGTCACGCATTTTTAAATATTCCTTTTGTCTCTCTTGTTGTATAACATGTCATTTCATCACCTCAGCACCTCTTCCCTTGGGGAACACCCTCTCCTACTTCATAGTTTTGTTGGAATTATTTTTAACCCATTAACTTCCCTTGGAATAGACAAACTCCCTAAGTGGATCATCTACCAACCTTGACTGTTATTGTGTCGATCACATTATCCTACTTGAGCAAAAAACAATCTCTACAGAGTTCTGTGGTGGCCATTTTCTTTCTATCTAGTCAAGCAAGTTTTTCCATTCTTCTTTCACGATAAAACCTTTACAATTTTAGTCATTACTTTTTCTTGATGTCTGACGAATTACATAAGGGATTTGCTTTAATTCTAACCTTATTATCTTAGCATTTTCACTTTGCCCATGGTATAAACTTACAGTTAAATTCTACTTCTTACCATTTATAGTACAGGGCATGGCCAATTTGAAATAACCAGTCAACAAACTTAAGTATTTCATAAATGATCCAGCAGATGGGGCTAAAGACACAGATCTGGCCAAACTGTCTTCCATTCTACTGGCGTCTGGGGACACCTTGCCAGCCACGGTGTACTGTCAACCCATGGTACACAGCCTTGGCTCATGACTGTGTCATATAGCAAGGTTCTCAATCTCTCTCCTTCTCTCATATACAAAAAGATCATAAAACATCGCTGAAGCATAAGAATAATGATGATTGATATGAAATCATCTTTTCATCTGGCCTACAAATTTCATTTGAACTTGCCCAGCAAAGTTAACTCCCTTCACTGCCTTTGGGTTAAATCCAAACTCCTCCACAAACATGCCCTGCTTTTCAGCAGGGTCATAAAGAAAAAATGATAACCTAAAAGTGATTTTTTTTTTCTTAATAACAACTTTCGCCAATGTTGGCATCAACAGAGAGAGAGATGTCCATCATCTTGGCACTATGAAAACAGTCTTACCCAATTTCCTATTTCTTTGTCAAATAATTAATCATCATTGATTCCTTCCCTTCCAGCCTGGTACATATCCAGCTCTTTTGTTTGTTTCATCTTCTCTCGCTCCAATTAACATTGTCTATTCCATTCTCTTTAATTTTCATCTCAGTTCTAACCAATTCAGACCTTAATTACTAGAAGTTCTGGAGAAAGAGAGAGAACCCCTTAGCTAACCTTCCCACCACTAGTCCATCCCGAGTCTGATCCGAGCTATCTGTAAACCACTACCAGGTTGTTTTCTAAAATACTATTTTCTTTATCTCACTCCTCTGCTTAGACTCTTCTCTTTTCCCCCTAAACATGGCATACAATCTTTTTAGCTAGGCATTTAAGATAACTTCACAATTTGGAACCAACCTTTTTAACCTAATGCCAAACACAAACTAGCACACTCTAGCAAGACAACTAATAACTGTCTCCTGGCTTTGGCCCAATTTCTCAAACCTCTGTGAATTCAAATTCTACATCTCTTCAGGATCTAGTCAAGTCTTACCTCTTCATAAAGTTTCCCTACAACAGCCTATAAGCAAAATACATATGTAATACATAAACAAAAGGTTTTAATATTCTGTGATTTTCAACAGAATTTTGTGGGCAATACTACACTCAACGGTAAATTAAATAAAAAAATAAAAATTCCAAACATAGGAAAGAAACATAAAGCATATTCTTTAAATGTGACCAAAAAAAAAAAAAAAAGGAGAGAAAACTGACTTCTCCTCTGTGAGAGCACATAACTATTTAAATTGATACCTTAATGTTACACTAAAATTGTTTACCCTTTTTCCATAGCATTCATTTTAATAAACATGATATTTTATCTAATCGAATAGTTTTGCAAAAAGAAAATTTTTCTATACATTGTTATGTAATTACAGTGACGTTTATTTTGAGCTCCAATTCCTAATTTTACTCATTAGGCATCCCAGTAATCCCACTAATCTAAAGAAGTTAACAAATATATAAAACAACAGTAAAACTGCTTGCATTTTTCTGACAAACGACAGTAAAACTGCTTGCATTTTTCACCAGTGGTTTACATTTACAACTCCTTGTATTTTCTAATAGCCGCCCATCTTTAAAGGTATTTTCACATAAAGAAAGCAAAATCCTTAGATGAGCTAACAGTATAAAGATAACACATATCCAAGTTATTCTATTATACACATGTCATTTTTAAATGCCCACATTGATGTACATCATTATGTTGTTGTAACAAAACTTCTTAAAAGTCTATTAACATAAAATGATTTAATTTAAAACAAGTGTAAAATTCCACAAATATTAATATTCCTTTGCCTATTTGGGCTCAAAGGAATTATTTAATGAATGTTTTTTTTATTTTTTGAGACAGAGCCTCAAGCTATGCCCCTGGGTAGAGTGCTGTGGCATCACAGCTTACAGCAACCTCCAACTCCTGGGCTCAAGTGAGACTCCTGCCTTAGCCTCCCAAGCAGCTGGGACCATAGACGCCCGCCACAACGCCCGGCTATTTTTTGGTTGCAGCCGTCTTTGTTGTTTTGGCAGGCCCGGGCTGTATTTGAACCCGCCACTTTGGGTGTACATGGCTGGCGCCTTAGCCACTTGAGCCACAGGCGCTGAGCCGAATGTGTGTTTTAATATAAACAACTTACGGAGTCTTTGTGGTATGATATAGTTTACTGTACCTTAAGATCTTGTCTTGTGGCTAGAAGTTCAGATTCTTTCCCATAGAAATCAGATTGAAGCTGTTTTAGGTTTTCCTGACTTTTTTCATAGCTATTTTGTAACACTGATATTTTCTCTTTCTCTGCTGCAAGTTCCTGGGCTGCCTGTGTTGACTGCTGCTGTAGTTTATTCTCAAGCTCTGTCTGAAACATACAGTAGTTCTTTAAAACAGTATGCATGCCAAAAACCAGTTACAAATATAAAATGAAATTCATACAACTAAGAAAATTCCTGAGAACGAGCGGAGCTGCATTTCTGCCCTAATATTCTCCTTCCACAAAGAGTAACTTACCTTGTAAAGTCAAAGAGTGACCAAATCCAGTAAGTCTCCATTTAAAACCCATAAAGTGCAAAAGCAAATAAAGAAAAAAAGCATTGCACTGGGAAGTACTAGATTCATCAGGTCTACGTTCTGATGGAGGACAGTGCTAGATGCCTTGGGTGATGTAACTTCAGGGCTGAGCTAAGAAAACCGCTACACGAAAGAAATTAAGATGCCATTACTGTGTTGAGGTTTATAGTTTCTACTCTTGCAAATTCAAGAGTAAGTCAGGAAATTTCTATAGGCCATCTTTATCGATATCAAGACAGAAAAAGAAAAATCTCACAGTAGTAACTTCTCTAAACCTTTAACCTCTTTAGTCCTTAAGAAAATTCAGGAGATGTGCACAAATTATGACATAATTAAAATGTATGTGTAGTATGAAATATAAGTACTTGGCTTTTAAACAAAAGACTGCTTCAATGAAACTGTGATTGAGGTCATCAGCGAACTTCACCTTCCAAAATCCAATACTCGTCGGACCTGTGTGCACATCTTACTTGCTCTCTCAGCAGTGCTTGGTATAGTTGATTATATCCCCTTCTAGAAACACCTTCTGCAACCTGGTACCTTATGTTTTAGGTTCTCTTCCTACGTGAATGGGTATTACTTATCCAGATATTGTACTGGCTCCTTTTCTTCTGCTAGATCTCTTAACAATGTAGCATCCCCAAGTCCCACTGTTGGCCTCTCGTAGGCCCATGGTTTTAAACATCTTTTATTTACAAATGACTCCCACATGTATGTCTCTAACTCCAACCCCTCCACCTGAACTCTGGGCTCTTACATCCGAGTACCTTCCTGACACCTCCACTTGAATAACTGAAACACACCCTGCTCTGAACAGAACTCTTAGTTCCTGACAGCAGCCTTGCACGTGAAGGGCGCTGTTTCTCCTGATGAGTGGCGTCACCAAGTACCTGTGTGTACAAAGCCTCTCATCGCCTTTCACCATCTCATCTACCACAAGTTTTGATGACTAAATTTCCAAAATTACGTATTCACAAATTATTCACTTCCAGTACTTCAGTTTGTGACATCATGATGCCTGGTCTCACTATTGGAACAGTTTTTCAAATGCCTTCGCTGCTTGATCCTTTATTTCCCGTTAGTCAACCCCCACCATTCTCTGTTCAAAATTCTCCAACAGGTTCCAGTTGTTCTCAGAACAAAATATATTATTCTTTGGTGTCTCATAATCTACAAATGTACAGACCGTGTATAAATGGTCTGATCCCTCTTACTTCTCTGAGATCACCTCTAATCACTTTTCCCTTCTCCCACTACCTGTAACCCATGTTGTCTTTCATTTCTGGAAAATATCAAGCTTGTTCTGAAGTCATTACACTAGCAGTCCCCTGACCTTTGTATGGATAGCTCTTGTCATCCATGTATCAACTCACATGTCATGTATGTAGTCTATATATTGTGTGAGAGTGTTTGGGAGCCACGGATCAGACATCCAGCAAACATGCTGTAAGTCAACAGTCTTTGCCCCAACTTCATTCAAACCCTAGTGTGGAAATATAGAACAAACAGGATGTGGCCTCTTACTCTCATGTAGCTTATAATTTAATGGGGAAGCAAGTAAGTAAAGAAAAAGAAAACTGTATTATATAAAGAAGAATGAAACAAAAACTTAAATAGAAATAGAATAAAAATGGGGACTTAGAAGAACTTTGATTGGCTTTCTAAAGGAACTAGAATTTGAACTGGGCCTTTAATGATTACCATAATTTTGAAAGGTTTTATAAAAACAGGAAATCAGACATCTCCAGGAGAGGAGCAATATTAGCCAAATTTTCAAAAGTGTCTTTACAGAACATCAACTGTTAGAGCGTGTGGTAACTAGAGAAGCGAGAGGAGTTGAGGCTGAAGAACTGAATGAAGTTAGGTCACAGGAGATACTGTACAGCCATTTCCGCTTTTACTCACTGGAGGACTAAAGGTTTTCAAGAATCTAGAAATGTGATCAGCTCTGTTTCAGAGCAAAAACTAATCAATTTGTGAAAGATAAATAGTAGCTGGTCAATCTTCCTGTATTCTCCTTTGGAACTTGAAGTTTTCCCTTGTTAAAGCTGTTATCAAACTTTGCATTTATCCATTCTGTTGTTTGTTTTAACTTCCCACTGATGGATTTGAGTTCCTCTGAGTCAAAGAACTGACATTTTTTTTTTTTTTTAGCAATAAGCTCTTCTTGTTTTCTTAAATGAATGAACGAATCCATCTCTAAGAGTAAAGACAGTGGAGACCCAAATATGAGCCCAAAGAGCCCAGTAATGTGGTTATTACTGGGATTTTGCAGAGAGCTTTGCCATAACAGTAATTAAAGAGAAAGAAAACAAGACAGTGAGAAAATGTTGAAGAAGTAGTGTTCTTAAAAAGAAAGGCTGTGAGTGAGTTATGGCCTTCAACACAACAAGGGCGTCCAGGAACATGAACTGCAGGAAGAACTCTCCGAGAGGGAGATGGCATGGGCTGTGATGGGATCACGTTAGGGACATGAGTCAGGCAGTCAGCACCTGCTTCCTATCAGTCTGTGGCCTCACTCTCTGCATCCATCCCATCTTCTCACCTCCACTGTCACAGCCTTAGTACAAGCTTTTTTTTTTTCTTATCTGGGATACTACAGAAGTCTCTTAATGAAGGTCCCAGGCTTTTCTATCACCAATCTATCATTCATTCACTGAAGAAATATTAATAGGCGCCTATTTGATTGCATGGCACAATTCCAGATGCTGGACATAGAGCTGTGAGAGGAGGGGGAGATTCGACGGAAGGAGGGTAAACAGTGAGACCATTCCTATGGTTCATACTGCAAGGGTACATGTCAAACCTATTAAGTATAGACTATACATGTCTTAGCACAGTAAGTAAATGAGGTGAAGGCTACATTAACTAGTTTGATGTAAGCATTCCTTATTGTAAATAAAATCAGTACATTGTACCCCACAAAGGCATCAGTGTATACAAGATCTAGGTGTTTATGACTTAATTAAAAAAAATTAAACATAGGACTTGTGCTCATGGAGCTTCTACTTGAGTGAGAAAAGAAACTAAACAGGGTGATGTGAAAGACGCATTTCTACTAAAGGGCGAGTGATCTACGAAGCGCGTACACAGACTCTTAGACGATAGAAGAGCCAACAACTGTTTGGCTTCCACACTGCACTGACCATAATACTAAGAATTTTAAATACATTATCTCAATGTTTACAAAAACTCTATGACCCCATTTTATTGAGCTCAGAAGGCTGAATTATTCCTCTGGGACCATGAAGCTAACGGTGTCCTACAAAATTTAAATGCAGACCTGCTGGCTGTTCAATCTATCTTCTTTTCGTGGTGCTACACTACTCCTCAACAAAACTGAACTGTTCTTACCTTACAATGATTCTCCAGTTACTCTGAATTCCATGTCTAATTTACAAAGACTTAGTATGTATCCAGCACTCCCTGAAACGACGTCGAGAAGTGTGCTCCCTATTCTAGCAGCCACATACTAAGATAAAAGCGAACTACCAGTATTTCCTCTGAATCTTATAATACTTTCGGAGATCACCTAGCAAAGCTGTGCAAAGAACAATCGTTCCTCAATATCCTTGGGAGATGGGCTCTAGGATACCTCCTCCCATATCAAAATCTAAGAATGCTCAAGTCCCTATAAAATGGCATAGTCTTTTCATATAAGTTGTGTACATCCTCCCACATGCTTTAAATCATCTCTAGATTACTTACAATACCTAATACAATGCAAATATCATGTAAATAGAGTTGTTATATTTTTAAATTTGTATTGTTTTTATTGTTACTTTTTTTTTTTTGAGACAGAGTCTCATTTTGTCACCCTTGGTAGACTGTTGTAGCATCACAGCTTACAGCAATCTCAACCCATTAGGTTCAAGTGATCCTCTTGCCTCAGTCTCCCAAGTAGCTGAGACTATAGCACCCACCCACTGTGCCTGGCTATTTTTAGAGGTGGGGTCTTGCTCTTGCTCAGGCTGGTTTTGAACTTCTGAGCTCAAGCAATCCACTGTGTGGGCCTCCCAGAATGCTAAGATTACAGGCGTGAGCCACCTCGCCTGGCAATATTTTTACTTTTTATTGTTCCCTCTAACCCGAGTATCTTTCATCCCAACTGCAGATTCTGAAGCTGCAAAAATGAAGGGATAATTATATAAGCAATAAATATTAATCATAATATTTTAATCATGAAATATCTCTGAAAGAAATGTTATTGCAACTTATAATAAAAGAAAATGTGCTAAAATACTTGTGTTTTTTATTTCACTATATTTTGATATCATAAAATTGAAAATCTCAGAAATATTTGGATGCAAGTAAATTGTGAAAAAAATGACCTTAAGATACCAAAGTATGGAAAATAATATGCACAGTGATAATTACATGCTGACTTTTGGTTATATATAACACAAACAAAAGAATAGGCAAATCTGTCTACTCTGGCTATATTATTAGAAAACTACTCTTTTATAAAGTAGCATAGTAACAGTTCCCAAAACACTAGTCAACATAAAATATATATTTGTGGCTGTTTCCATTTATATTCTTTTAACTCCAGTAGTATGACACCCAACTCTTAATGGCATGACATTTATTCTACATATTAGGGACTCTACTGCTCTCTTCTTCAGGGACTAATTACTATGCACATATCAATGATGGGGAGGGGAGTCGTTTTGTTCAAACATTTTATATTAAGTACAATCTACTTTTATCAACTCTTGGTCTGGACAAAGATTAAAACATAATCAGTAACAAAAAAAAATGCCCAATAATAAATTAAAATAGGTTGAAAATGGAAACCATTTGATATAACTTAAAATATTAAACAATTATAAATACATAAAACCTGACTCTATTGAATATTTTTAATATATCCAAATTGTGATTATTTTCCCTTAATAAGGATGATTTGTTATCTGACAACATGCTTATAATAAATGGAAATTCAGACTTAGATATTTCATCATATAATCAAATGCTTTCATATATTTAACTTAGAATAATTTTTAGCTTCTCCTAAATTTTCTATGTTGTAATTCACCTTTGTTAATCATATTATTATCTTAATTACCTTGTGTGAAACAGCAGTTTTAACTTCTCCCTGGAGGGCTTCAATTTGCTTTTTCCTCTGTTCAGTCAATTGCTTGAGCTCATTTATGTTGCCTTGAAGTTGTTGCTCTTCTTTTTCCTTCTCTTTTAAAGTATTCTGGGCCTGTGAGATTTGTTCTTGCTTTGAATTGAGTTCCAATTTCAACTGATTAGAAGCCTAAAAAAAAATAAAAATCTCCTTAGCATTCATGTATTCATTCCAAAGACATCTACTGAGTGCTACATGCCAGGCAGTACTCCAGGAAGGAACTACCACGGCTGTCAGCCACAAATAATTAGTAGTTAACAAAAAAGGAAAATCCCTGCCCTCATACTCCTTTCAGAATTGACACCATTCACTACTAGATGCTGGATTCACTTTCATTATTTAATTCTATCTTCCTTTTCAACTTAATCACTGTACGTTTAGATGGAGTTTCTGAATGAACTAGACTAGTATTCCCTTGTATCCCAGTAAATAGGAATGTCAACATCAGTGTCTGTGCTGGATGTCTACTGTCTTTCAGAATATTCTCAAATGCTACTGAGCCTACTGGCCACAGTTATTCAGAAAAAACAGCTCTATATTGACTATCATAAAACTGAAACCACTTTTGGGAAATAAGTATATGTATGACGACCCTGAAGTACATTGCATTAGTTACCTCATTTAAAGATCTGGGACTTATTTTGCTACTACCTTATTTCGCAATTTGAATAGATACTTCTGTTCAAAATGAGACATCATACAGAAGTCACAATGAGGTTCCTCTCAGAATAAACCATTACTATCTCTTACCTCTCCAGCCAAACTCATGTTTTCATGTTTCTGCATACCACACCACATTAAGAATCTAGCATCACATGTAACCACACTCAAAGTTACTTTTGAAAAAGTTTCAGTTTTAGACCTAGATCTCTCAGCTTATCCACAATGCATAACAAAATAGTTTGATGCAAAACAGGAATCAGAGTGACAATACGAGGATTATGTTATGAAAACCGGTAGTAAATAATAACTGGAGTCTGAGCATTTACTTTGTTACAGTGTTCCAAATACTTTAAATATATTAGCCCGTTTATTGAACTCTATGAAACAGATTCTATTATTAGCCCCATTTTATTGCTGGGGAAACTGAAGCATAGAGATTAAGGAATCTGTCTAAAACAAAACAAAATGGCATAGTGAATAGATGGCACAGCCAGGATACGCTGTATTTGGTGTGTATGATATGCTCCTGTGGACAGTGTGCTTCCATGTACGATTCTGGCCCAAACTTTCAGAAAAAAAATCTTTCATTTTAATTTGTATTTGTTTATATATAGGTACCTGCTTTTTCTATCATAGAGGAATTCTGTAAAAATATCAGCTAGACTGCTAGCTCGGACTAAAGGGTACAAAGAGAAACGCCGTTTCTCACTGGCTGAAAATGCTTTCCTTGCAAGTCTGTCAGACGTTCGACAAAACTGATTATCATCTTCTGGGGTATTATTTTGCATATGGATATCGTTACTGCTTCCTAGAGTTTTAATGCATAAGCATAAATAAAAGAATTTAAAACATTTATGTAGATATGGTATTGTAGGACCCAGATAGTAGCACATCATTATTTTCCCCCCACAAATTGAGGGGGGAAAGTGTGCATTCTACACAGCAAAATGTGGTAAATTTGAACAATCTCAATTCGGAGCTCGGGCGTAAGCCAATATACTTTTGCACTTTACGTGGCTGGCATCTACAGCACAAGAGTCTTCTTTTAATCACCAACCAGAAAACAGTCATGTAGAATTCTTGTCCAGATTATATCTGCAGTTTTACCAAATCAGATTTTCTGCTTTGATAAAGTTGCATGGCTGGACTCTAGCCATTAACAGGTCCATCTTTAGAGAGTAACAACCACATATTACACTCTTTATTCATTTGCTTGTATGCTATATTAACAAAACGTTAACCGCAGAAAAACCTCTTGGTTGTTACACAACCATCATCAGAGATAGCATTAATATAATGTCCAGGAAATAAAGAGCCCGAGAAAGGTCATTTTTATGGAAAGCCAGAAAGACTGCTTTCAACCATAATAATGTTCCTTATCCTAGATAATCAAATTATAACTGTAGCTAGTTGGCTAGCTTTTCTTTTTTCATTATATTCCTTTATTTAAGCCTTTTATTATAAACTAGCTTAAATCTTTTGAACAGTAGGTTGGACACAAATAACAATTTTAAGCTATGTATAGGATGCATTCTATTTCAAAGAAATACACCTTCCTCTGACATATCGGTGTGATAATATTTTGAAGATATAAAGGCCTCTGCTTTGCATATTAGTGTTACTAAAAAAAGAAATCGTACCTCCTTCTCTTTTTCAAGTGATTTTTTCAGTTCATTCTGTTCCTTTAGCGTATTTTCCCTCTGCACTTGAAGTTGATGCTTTAATTCTTTGCAAGTTTTTTCCTTTTAAAAAAAAAAAAAAAGACAACTACATTCCACCGAAAATATTTGTAAAAACTTGAAGCAGTTTGGTTTCTAAGCTACACACAAGAAGATAAACTAAAATTGCGCATGAACTAAGAAAGATAAAATCAGACACTTCAATGAAAATACAAGGGGAAGGGCAGCAAAATGCTAAGTGTTTCTATTATCAACCATCAAAATACTAGTTTAAACAACAGTAAAAATATTTAGAAAACTTCAAAACCACATTTTTATGTCATAAATTTCATTGTAATTAACTTATCATACTATTTTTAACACTGGCTTCAAGAAAATGGAAGAAACTTACAAAGGAACATAAAGGTAACACACTGATATTGCATATTTTTAATACTACTAAACATTTTCATTGACCCTCGTACGGAGAACAGAGTTTTATTTTTGCTGCTACTGTGTGGTCATCTGGGTTCAAATATTTCTGAGACCCATTCCCCTGTAAGCATTTCCTGAGACTCTGTTTCTTTTTCTCTACAGTTTAACTATGTTTTATGGTATGTCTAAACACAGTATTACCTGGAGTTTTAGAATATTCAATAAAGAATAAGAGAGTTCACAGTATCCAGAGTTAAAACAGTCAATAAGATTTTTCTGGTCTTTTTTTTGTTTGTTTGTTTCAGGAAAGTGAGTAAGATTTCAACTAGAATTTGCATTCTCTGTGGAAATGTCCCCAGGAACAAACATGCTGTAGTCTTTGCCAGTTCTAGCATGATACCAGCAACAGAGAAAGACTGCTGTATTCACCTGAAAATATCCTCAGAGTCTCAACGATACACACACACCTCTCATTATCTTGAGCTATCATGAGCAATTCCTTTTCTCATGAGAACTATTTTAAATCATTTAAATATAGTATGAAAAAGCAACAGTGAGTTAAGCAGGAAAATCAGTACATTTTAGATAAAATAATCAATTCCACCCAAGAAAGTAAATGCAAACTACTAACCAAATCTAATATAGCAGCTTTGCCTTTCTGATTCTCCTTTTCAAATTCACTTTTGGAGTTTTTCAAAGAATCTGAAACTTTGGATAACTTCTCTTTCACTGTAGAAAGCTCTGTCATTAGAGCTTCTTTTTCCGTCTTCACTTTTTGTAGTTCTGTCACTGTGGTTTGAATTCTGTTGTTCAGCTCCTTTTGTTGCGTCCTTGCTTCTTCACTTGAACTTTCAAATTCTTTTTTCAGAATGATCTTTTCTTGCTCTTGCTTTGTGAGCATTTGCTTGATATTTTCAAGGGCCTCTGATTTTTTTTGTAGATCCAATTTTGTACTAGATACTCTAAATATTTAAAAGACAATTTTTAAAATAATATGTAATTTACCAATCCTAATTGACTATTCAAAATTAATCATGAACATTGATCAGATGAAAGAAAATTTTTTAATTTAAAAATGACATTAATCATAAACAATTATTGAGTTTTAAAACTCTTCTGCATAGTTCATAAATAAAAATAATTCAATTTCATAAAATCATGCTACCGAAAAATGCCTTAGAATATATGACCTCATAAGTAGATGATTTTTCTCAAATCAAATAATCAAAACTACCCAATTAAGTGGGTCCCAATTTAATCCACTCTTGTCCACGACAATAGATACCCAAAGAAAACCCTGCATACTGTATATCCACAGCCAGAAAAGTTTTTCCATGTACCCTAAAGAATATTTCCAAACATACAGAGAACTTTTCCTCTTCCCTTGAGAACTTCAGACACATCATGTGTTTGATAGCTCTGAAACTTTAAAACATTTAAGCTCAACCCAGAAAAATGTAAAGTAAAAGAATAACGAAATATTTCATTTCAAATATAGAGAAAAGACAAATGAATAAAGATACAAGGAGAAATAAATGAAATAAAAATTGACAAGTAAAATCAATTAAATCAAAAGCTTTTTATTAAAGTCTGATAAAATTGATAAATCTCTAATTTGACTGATCAAGAAAAAAATAAGACAAATTACCACTATTAAGAACAAAAAGGGGACATTACTACAGATCCTACAGTATACCTAAAGTATAATTTTATGAACATTACCCTAATCAATTTCAAGTTTAGATGAAATGAATAAATTCCTTGAAAGATACAAATTATTAAAACCAACACAAGAAAAAAATTAGAATATCCAAATCACTCTCTATTTGTTAAATAAATTGAATCCCAAATGAAGCAATCCAAGAGAATTCCAGGCCCAGCTGGTTCACAGGGGAATTCCATCAAACATTTAAGAAATAAATAATGTCCATCTCATACAAACTCCCTCAGAAAGAAGAAAGGGAAGAAATACTTCTCAGTTCCTCTTTAAGACCAGCATAACTCCAACACCAAAACCTGACAGTGATATTAATAGACCATTACAAACAAACGGCCCTCATGAATATTCTTAACAAAGTTCTTAACAAAGTTAAAATTCTTAACAAAGTTCTATCAAATAAAAATAGCAGTATATAAAAACATGATATAGCATGACCAATTAGGATTTACACCAGGAAAACAAGGCTGGTATAATATTAGAAAAATCAATCAATGTAATTGGCCACATCAACAAAATAAAAGAGAAAACTCATATAGTCATAACAATATGTGCAGAATAAGGAAGTTGACAAAATTCAGTCTATATACATGATAAGAAACATTTAAAAAAATAAAACTAGGAATAGACAGGATAGTCTTCAATCTGCTAAAGGGAATCTAGGAAAAATCTACAGCTATCTTTGAACTTAAATGAAACATTTACTATTTCCTGCCTAACGTTAGAAACAATCCACAGATGTCTACCATTACTATTTACATTCAAAATTCTACTGCAAGTTCCAGCCAACAGTACATCAAGAAAAAGACATATGAGGCCAACAGATTCAAAGGAAGAAACAAATTTGTCTCTATTCACAGAAACACTGAAGGTGGTGGGTTAGAACCTGGCCTGGGCCAGCTAAACATTGACAACAACTGCAACAAAAAATAAATAGCCGGGCATTGTGGCAGTCACCTGTAGTCCCAGCTACTTGGGAGGCTAAGGCAAGAGAATTGCTTAAGCCCAAGAGTTTGAAGTTGCTGTGAGCTGTGACACCACAGCACTCTACTGAGGGTGACACAGTGAGACTCTGTCTCATCAAAAAAAAAAAAAAAAAAAAGTTAAGGCAATCTTGAAAAAGTTAGAGGACTCATACCAGATGCCATAAAGCTACAGAGACTGTGGCTGTCAACAGGAAAGAGTAATGTATTTACTAGTAATGTATTGACTAGAAAGTAATGTATTGTTATCACAGGAAACTCTGTGATAACAATATTCAGGGTGGAGATGTGGGGGAGGCATAATTACACAGAACACACAATTATTAAAACTCATACTTCATACAGAGATAAAATCTATGCATTTACTGTGTAAATTTTACTTCAATGATTAAAAATAAAAAGGTAAGCTGACACTGGTGTTTACCTTGTGCTCATAAACATAGATCATTTGTCAAAATGAAAAAGATGATTTCTTTTTTTGCAGTTCTTTTGGTGTGGCTGAGTTTGAACCCACCTCCTCCGGCATATAGGGCCAACGCCCTACTCCTTTGAGCCACAGGCGCCACCCTTTTCTGCATTTTTTTTTTTTTTTGCAGTTTAAAAAGATGATTTCTCTTAAGAAAGAACCCATTCCTTGACAGGGTGCTTCAAAACAGAAGCCTGCCCCCTGCTGCTAATATATGTAAACATCCTTACATCCCTGTATTTTTTAATATATATTAATTTATTCAAATCTGTGAACTCAAACTAATTGTTTCACCCCAGAGACATGTGTACCATTTTATTGTTGAAAAGAAACTAGATGACCTCAATTTTTTAAAACTAAGTTTTCAATCTTTTCTTGTGAAGTTAACTTTCACCATATTATAATGGTTTATTTTTCCTTTACATTAATATCAGCAGTTTATAAAATCAATATAAAATAAACATTTAATAAATCTTTAACCACTGTTGATGGCAAAATAAAACTGTAAGGAAATTTTAATACTTAGTTCGTAATTTCCTTCCCTTCATTTATAAGTGAAGTGGCTTAGCTTACATTTCTTTTTCCAGTTCAAGCTGGTTACTCAACTCTGCAGCTCTACGCTCTACTTCTGTGGTCAGCTGTCTCTGCTGCTGCAGATCCTGCAATGCCTGCTCCTTGCCTGCTTTAACTTCAACAGCATCAGCTTCTAGTTTCTGCAAAAGAAAGATAGTTTAGCAGTGTTATAATCACCGGCATTAACAATTACCAATCTGTTATTAAGTATTATAATATTTTTTGTTTACATTCGAATTGGTGTTGACATAACACAAGAAAATAACCAAAAATATGTGTTATAATAAAAAACACATTCTGAAACCCTTATTGAATAAAGGGTTATTGACCTTAGAATCTTTCAGAGGACCTAGGATAAGGCTTTATACCTACCAGGCAGACAGTAGGTATTTACTTTTGAAATTAATTCTTAATTAAAACTTAAACATAAATATTACTAGAATAAAAGTTAGTAACTCAAGTTTGAAAAGCAAGTAACAGGTTCACCCACATACCCATATAAAATATAGCATCCTTATATTAAAAGTTAACAAAATTGATGTTAAAACTAATTGATTTTAAAATTAAAATGAAGTTGTCATGTTGTCCTTCTCATTTAACACCTGTTGTTCCTGAATATAAAGGCAATTAAATTCTTGATTTTGCTACTTTAATCTCTTGGTCTAGATGACACTGCTTTACTTCACTTATAGGTATATGCCCTCATACATAGACATATAATTATGTGTACTTTTACAAATTGGCAAAATCAAACCATTAAATGTAAGTTTGAAAATCTACACACAGTGCATTTTCTTACATAGTTGCAATGATTTTGCACACTTGTAGCTCTTACCCAACACCTGTACTGAAGATATTCATGAAAGAAAAGACATTCCATATAACTAAATTAATTTTAAAACAATGTTTATATAAAACATACAAAGTACTTTCTAAGATAATAATTACAAAATGTTTAAGAGCTGATAATCACAATAGACACTACGAGATCTAAACAACAACTACTTTTAAAAGGTACTCAAAAAATACAGCTCTCATTAGACACTTCTCAGTAAAACAGTATTTCTGTCCTTTTTTACTAATACCTAAAGATATTTGCCATTACTACTATGGTTGGCCATAAAAGAAAAAAAGACCCATAAACAGAATAGTAAAGGTAATTCTTCTCTCATATTATGTTAGTATGTACACACATATATACACAGACACATCTCATGATTCTACAATTGCACACACATGCTTCACTTAACTGTGGAAATATATAGTAACTTGAGAAATTTTTGTTTAACCAATAGTAGTTCTTTTTTTTTTGTAGAGACAGAGTCTCACTTTATAGTCCTCGGTAGAGTGCCGTGGCATCACAGCTTACAGCAACCTCCAACTCCTGGGCCTTGGCGATTTTCTTGCCTCAGCCTCCAGAGTAGCTGGGACAATAGGCACCCACCACAATGCCCAGCTATATTTTTTTGTTGCAGTTTAGCCAGGGTCGGGTTTGAACCTGCCACCCTGCCACCCTGGCCCTATATCGGGCCAGCGCCTTACCCACTGAGCCATAGGCGCCACCCAGTAGTTCTAATATAAAGGAGAAAAAATTCAAGTCAAATCCTTCTCTGATATGTCTCATCATTTCATCTCTAGCAAATCAAAACTTCACTTGTAGTTGTGTCAAAGTAAAATACAATTTACCATGCCTCAATATGTTTATTATTAAAGTAGAAGCAAAATCCAAGGGTAAAAAATATGAAGTTTTAAAAAAGAAAAAGTCTAGTGTATCTGAAATGTGATATTAGAATAAGAAGATGGAAGAATGATGGAACAGAAGAGATTTCACAATAACAAACCACTTTTAACTTCCTTAAAATTATAGATTAGCTCTCTGGTTCGCTGACTTTTGGAAATAGTCATGCATTACAATGGAATCAGTATATATTTAAATGTTCTTTATAATAGCTATCCACCAATGAAGAAATTAAATAAAGATAGAATTAAAAATGAAGACATGAAAAATTACCAGTAATTTTTAAAAATTTTATACAACTTTACCTTTCTTTGTTAACTAAAAATCTTTGATTTTTAGTCATCAGATTCCATACTACAACAGAAAACACTTGACTTCTTTTATACAAACCTTAATTTGGCCTTCTAGCTTCTCAGTTTTCTGTTCTAAAGAGAGATGTTTCTCTTTATATTCCTTAAGATGACTTTCTAGCTGACTGCAATGCTCTTGCTTGTCTTGTAACTTTGTAGTCACCTGATCCAACTGAGTAGTAATCTTATTTAACTCCTATAGAAAAACACAACCGAAGAAAACTTTGTAAGGCTTATTATATCATGGTACCCACATGTTCAGTCAAAGTAAAACTGAAAACTCTAACTTTATTTGAGAAAGCATTTGGAGTAAGATCTCAGATCATCTAATCACATATCAGAGGCTGTATTTACCTACTAATATAAAGGACCTGACTTCGCATTGTCTGAAATACTAAGTTTATAGCATAACAGTTTAATAAATTTTTAATGTTTTTCTAGGAAGAATTATTTTAGGAACCAAAAGATAAAAGAGACTATTATGTTCATAATAAAATAATATTTTTATATCATAATTAAATGTTTTCCATGTTCAAGGCAATTTTTAAAAATAATCTTTTTAAAAAGTTAGTGACTACATCTATGATACCTGTTAAATTCATTTGAATATCCATTTGCACAGAAAGAAAAATGAATACTTGTAAATCCACTACTGCCAACTAATCACTGTTAATGTTTCCATAACCTTCCTTTCAGTCTTTGTGCATTAGTTCCTATTTTTCCTTTGTGCTTCTAAAATAAAATCAGGATCTCACTTTCCATACTATTTAATTTTAACCTCCTTTGTTTCTATATAACAATGCATCCTGACTTTTTATTATCTTAAAAATATCATGCACAAGGCTGCTTTATTGATACAGCCTATTTTTAAGCCATATCTCTTGCTTTAGAGTCTTAGATTGCTCTTAAATGACCTGCATTTAGTAACAGAGATACAAACAAAATCTTTAAAGCTATGGTTATCCCCTAGGATAAAAGACTTAAGTGACCTAAAAAATATGAAAAATTCTAAAGTTCTTAAAATACATTTCCAAACAGCTCCCTTCCCACCCCACCCAAGAGAGTGAATTAATGTATACCACCACTAATCATGTCTTCAAGTGGCTTTTTATTCCACACCTTCTCCAATCCTCCTGCTATTTAAACACACACACAAACACACTTTTTCTCTATAAAGGCAAATGTATCCCATTATTGCTTAATTTGCAGTTATGAATAAACTTGAACATTTCCTAATATAGTTTTGATCTTTTTTGTGTGTTCACTTATTCCTTACGTGAAAGTATTTTAAATAACAAGGATATTCACCCTTCATCAGACATATTTCAGAAAATGTTTTATCCTGTTGCTACTTATTTTAAAATGTGTTAATATTTTGACAGATAAATTTTACATTTTTATATGGTTATTTTTACAAATATTTTTCCCATCATAATTTCTGACTCTGATCTTGGGCTTTGAAAATACTTCCCAGATGTGTTTAGCAATTCTGTGAGTAAAAAACAAGTTGCAGGACTACATATACAGTGTGATACTACGTGCATAGAAGAAAAATATCAGTGTGTGTGTACAAACATATATAACTGGGTGTATATGTATGTTTGCCCAGTGCTTACAGAGGTCTGGAAGGATAAAGCAAACATTCCATCTAAGGGAAAAATGGGACTGGGATAAAGGGTAAATATACAAAAGTTTTTATTTTTTTTAACTTGATCTACTTCTTCATTGTTTTCAAAAAGTGGACCAATAACTAGCATTAGTCCTTGAATAACAAGTAAGTTTCAAAAATTCCTACCCAGTAAAGGTAAGAAACATCTACGAGCATTTTGACCTTTATGCTAAAGCAGGAAGCTTCTGTGTTCCTTCCAGCCTGTTGCTTCCTCTTATCCCCCAGAAAAGGAGTAACTCTTATCATGGAGATGGAATACACAGTGCTTTTTTCCTGCTTCCAGGTGCATGCCCCAAGTACATTTGGGTCATGGCCCAGCCGACCTATCAAAATCAAATATAGAGATCTGTCTCGCTTGCCTCATCACTGCTACTTTCGGGAGAAGGCAACTAACTACTCAGCATGTTTCAGCTCCACTCCTAGGTGTAGGTGCGGGGACAAGTACAATCTGAGGAAGCCCAACCACGCTGCACACCAACTGAGCTTATCTAAAGCTAATAGATGATTCTCTATTTTACCTCCATCTGTCTGACTTCTGTATCCACTACTCAGCTGGTTCTGAATTCAGGAAAGATTGAAGGGAGATAAGCAACAGTGTCTGTCACAAGATTATAGAAAACTAGGTATCATTTTTATACATTTCCAATTTATCCACCAAAGTATTAGGTTATGGTCCAAAATCCAATCAGGTCCCCTACCTGCTGTTTATCTTGTAATGCATTTTGAGCAGTGTCCAAGTGATTCTGAAGATCAGCTCTTTGAGCAGTTTTTGCTGCTTCTGCTGATAGCAATAATTCAGTTTTGGCTTTAATCTGTAATAAAAATTATGAATTATTTAATTCATATTTCATTCTTGAGCTCCCCTTGCTTGAATGCACACTGATTTTGTCGCTGAACTATTTTAAGATTACATCCATCAGCAAAAAAAAAAAAAATCTATATATTGAAAAATACATGCGGGACAATCCCCAAAATAGGAAAAAGTAAGACAGAAGACTTCTAATACTGTCTGAATAAACAATAAAAGATGCTGTGTCTCTATGACACCAAAATATTTCAGTATCCTTTTGCTAAGAAAGAAAAAATATATATTTTTACTGAGAAGGGTCACTGTATTTTTCCTGAAGTGAATACAGAGTATTGAAGTCTGCCTCTGTTCTAAGAAAGTAAATAACTATACAAAAAAAAAAAAGATGAATCAAAAGAATTCAAGGACTCAAAAAAGCCAGACAACTAGAATACTTTATGAAATTCAGTATTCTCTAATAACTTCTACCTTAAAGGATCTTAATTTTAATATTCAGAAAAAAATCAAGAAATTGCATACTAAAAATTCAAGGCTTTCTTTTTTTTTTGAGACAGAGCCTCAAGCTGTTCCCCCCTGGGTAGAGTGTTGTGGCTTCACTGCTCACAGCAACCTCCAACTCCTGGGCTCAAGTGATTCTCCTGCCTCAGGCTCCCAAGTAGCTGGGACCACAGGCGCCCGCCACTACGCCTGGCTATTTTTTGGTTGCAGCCATCATTGTTGTTTGGCAGGACCAGGCTGGATTCCAACCTGCCACCTTAGGTGTATGTGGTTGGCGCCTTAGCCGCTTGAGCCACAGGCGCTGAGCCCAAGGCTTTCAATAATAAACACACTTTCAATAATATCAAATGAGCACAAGGTCTGTCTTGTTATAAAAAGTAACAGTTTTAAGTATTTGAATACCTCTAAGAAGAAAAACAAAAAGTAAAAAAAAAAAAAAACCAAATACTTAAAATTAATGTAGTTTGAAAAAAAGGATAAAAAAGGGGAGTGATATTCTTTTAGCTGGCTGAAGATGGGATCAATGAACATAAGAAATCTAAGATTTACCTTACAAGGGTATTTTAAGCAGAAAGAAATAGCTCAAAGAATTCTATCTTGTAACCATATAATTATTCACAGAAACAACAGTTATATCAGAGCATACATACATCTACACTGAATTAAAAGACTAATGATATCTACACTTTAAACAATATACAGTAAGTCTATACTAACTGATGAAGGTATAACAAACTATGAAGAATATATTTTTGCAAAAGTTGGCTTCATTTATACGGTATTTCATCTATCTGATGAACCAAAAATTCATAAAATACTTTAACACGTGAGAATCACTTGTGATCTTTCAGTATAGTATGATTCAACTAAGGTGATATATCTTCCAAAGTCATGTAACACCTAAAGAAAATTTGGGGGAATTAAGTAATAACTTCGCTGGTTTATCTAGTTTCGGAAATGTTTATGACAGAAAAAAATGTGGCCATTCATACAGCCAGCCTCTCTACTGGCCCTTTATATATAATAGATTCAGACTAAATGCCTATGGCTACAGGGCTAGCAATCTTTGCAATTCCTGTAACAAGGCCCCCAAAGGACAGTGAAGAGCCCGCTCGTGAAGCGCTGCCAGACACCTGCACAGTCATTCACCCCAGCGCTGCCCTTGATCATGCTTACTAGGAAGCATCTTGCAGGTAGAACTCAAAGGGCATGGTACCGAGCTCAAAATTCAGAAACAGCTTAAAAATCACATGTGCATAGTTAAAGGGATACTCCCGGGAAAAAAAAAATCACCATATAACTGCATTGGTTTTGTATATTTTTTAAAAGGCAACAGCCAGTACCTTTGGCCAAGGATTTTTGGTTGACACAGCTATTAAAGGCACTTAAAGCACGACATTTTTAATCAGAGACCTAATTCTTAAAAGAAAACAGTCTATTTTATGAACTAGTACTAGTTTTAAAAAGAAGTTAAAGGAGTCTTAGGGGAAAAAAGCCTTAAATAACCACAGGTAACATTTTTCAAAGACTAATGGCAAAGAGGTTAAAGGTAAGGAAAATTGAGGGATTTCATTATAAGAACTAGTTCTGAAATGAATAGCAGCAGTAGTCTTTTATAAATCTGTTTTACAATCTTTTGTAAAGGGAAGAATCCTGCAATGCAAAAAGAATAAACTGTCCTAATACATCTGTTCATTCATATTCCCCCCTCCCATTCCTTCTTCCTTCCCCCTCCTTAAATTGGACATCCACATATTGGGTTATCACATAACACATCTAACAAATAATGGTATTTAGAAAACTGAAGAAAATATGCACTCTTTCCAAGTTCTAATAAAGTATATTGGTTATATACTTATTGGTTATTTTATTGTATTTCTTATTTCCAACAGAATCATTCTCCTAAAGTAAAATCAAGCCTTAGAAATATTTTTATAAATTCCACTTCTGTAGCATAGAATAAGAAACCAGCGATGAAAGAAACATGTCTTACTTCCCACCTGTCATTGACTCACTGAGCAGAAATCTACATAGATTTCTTAAAGGATACATATTGAAATACATAATGCTACCTAAAAGGGTATTGTTTTTTCAAATCAAATCTTTAAAGGAAGATTTTCAAAAGCCAAAGACAAAACTATTTAACACAGAAATCTAATGATACCATATCAAACAAATTTGGACTTCAAAAATAAGAAAAAAAACTTCCTCAAAACAAAGAA
The DNA here is from genome assembly GCA_963575145.1 of Galago senegalensis. NCBI lineage: Eukaryota > Metazoa > Chordata > Mammalia > Primates > Galagidae > Galago > Galago senegalensis. The sequence continues at coordinate 17,054 of CAUYTI010057545.1, read as the reverse complement.
AAGCTAAAAAGATTCATTGGTTTCAGAAGGTATACCTTGCTGAGACTACACAAACAGGGAAGTTCCACAAACTGTCTAGACACAGCCTTTATCTAATTTGTATTCTTAGTTTTTTTCCTATTAATATGCAAGGAAAAAAGAGAGAAAGAAGCAGAATTTAAAATATTTCAGAGCCTAAAACTGGTTCTTGTTACATACAAACTTACTGAACAGCGTAATTCAATATTACCTGTATGTCAAGCTGGGAGACCTTCTCCTTGCTTTCATTTAATTGACTGTTTAATTCATTGATACTGGTTTCTAGGGAAAGGACACGGTCTTGTGCAGCTCTAAGATGTGCCTTCTGCTCTTGTACCTGATCATGCAAATTCTCCTGGGCTTGTTTATGGCTTTCCGACTGATTCTTCAGCTTCTCTGACAGCTGTGTTACCTGTCATGCAAAGCAAGACTAATTATGAAGTTCACAAATGATATAACAAAAACTAAGAAACTCCAGTTTAAGAACCAGGAGAATACTGAATTGCTCTATGACAGGTTATCCCAAATTTTTTCAAGCATGTACATCTTTCCAAAAATAAGGAAACATATATATCATATACCTCAAATCATAAGAAATAAAGACACATTATTTTTAAAATATCTCTAGTGAGCTATAATGTACATAAAAGTCATCCAATTTAAGAATACTGATTTTCATTTAAATAACCATAACTACAATCAAGAGAGAACATTTCCATTACCCCAAAATGTTTTCTTATGCATCTTTGCAGTCATTTCCCCACTCCCATCTCTACCCTCAGCCAATCAATGATCTAATTAAGTAACTCTAAATTAATAAGAGTTTCTTATATATTCTACACATTCCTAAATTGTCATATATGGGCGGCACCCATAGCTCAGTGGGTATGGCTCCAGCCACATATACCCAAGCTACCAGGTTCAAACCCAGCCTGGGCCAGATAAGTAACAATGACAATTTCAACAACAACAAAAACAATAGCTGGGCACGGGCAGTGCCTGTGGCTCAAAGGAGTAGGGCGCCGGCCCCATATGCCAGAGGTGGCGGGTTCAAACCCATCCCTGGCCAAAAACTACAAAAAAAAAAAAATAGCTGGGCACTGTGGCGGGTACCTGTAGTCCCAGCTACTTGGGAGGCAGAGGCAAGAGAGTCACGTAAGCCCCAGAGTTTGAGGTTGCTGCGAACTATGACACCACTGCACTCTACCAAGGGCAATGTAGTGAGACTCTGTCTCAAAAAATAAATTGTCATACACACACACACACATATAGTGAATGTTTTTTTCCACTCTATGTCTTGGCTTTTCTTTTTTTTTCATAATGGTATCTTTTTTTTTCTTTTCTTGAGATAGTCTCACTATGTCTCCCTTGGTTGAGTGCCATGGGATCACAGCTCACAGCAACCTCCAACTCCTGGGCTTAGGTGATTTTCCTGCCTCAGCCTCCCGAGTAGCTGGTACTACAGGCACCCACCACAACGCCCGGCTACTTTTTTGTTGCAATTTGGCAGGGGCTGGGTTTGAACCCACCACCCTCGGTATATGGGGCTGGTGCCACAGGTGCCACCCCCATAATGGTTTCTTTTAGAGAGCAAACTTTGTACAAAATTTAGATAAAATCCAATTCACCTGATACTTCTTTGAGTTTATTGAGCTTTCTGAATCTATAGACTAATATTTTTAATCAAAATTCAAAACTTTTCCATCATTATTTCTACAAATACTTTTTATCTCCCTACCCTCTGTGATACTAATTATATGGACGGTAGCCTCCATGATACTGTTCCATGGGTCACTATGAGCTTGCTTCTTCCCCGACCCTACTTCTTTCTATCCTTCATTTTGAACAGTTTCTATTGCCTTGTCTTCATGTTCACTGGTGTTGTTTTCTACCTGCTTCATCTGGTCAGCCCATCCAATGAAATTTCCATTTCATGTGTTTTTATATTTTTATGTCTAGAAGTTCTTCTGTTGGTTATTTTTTTATCATTTCCACTTCTATCTCTTCTATTTTACTTTTTCCTTTATATCCTTGAGTATATTTTAAGAATTGTTTTAAAGGACTTGTCTGATGATCCCACCATCTCTCATTTCAGGATCTGCTTCCATTAAATGATTTTTCTCTTGGTTATTACATTGTTTCTGCTTCGTCATACATCTAGTACCTTTTATTATGACCAGTCTGGAATTAGAGCCATCTGGATTGTCTTCTTTTAAAGAATGATGTTGAGTTTTGTCCCAGCTGGTAGTTAACATGTTGGTAGTTCAAATGGATCCTTTTGAGACTTGTTTTTATACTTCATTAGGTCAGGCACATGGTAGCTTGGGTTTCTATTGAATGCCCAAGGATTCAACCACATCTTTCCTCAGACTAGCTGGAACATGCACAACTCCCAGCCCTGGGCAAGCTCTGTAACTTTTCAGCCTGCAGCTCCCTGATATGATTCATTGCTTGGCCTCAAGGAATCCAACTTTATAAATGCAAAGCTCAGCACTCAACCAAAGCCTCAAATGGATCCCTACACAGATTTCTAGAGCTTTTTCTCTGCATTACTCCTTTCTCTCTGATGGTCTGTCCTGAAAATGTGGGCTGCCTTAACCTCCCTGAACTTTAGTCTCTCACTTAAATTCAACCTCTCCCACCTCAGTTCAATAAGATCACTATGCTTTCCTTGGATTCTCCAATCTGCACCACAGTCTGCAAAATATCTCTAGGTCAAAAGTTAAGAGTGGTCAAAGAGTTCACCTCACTTGTTTTTCTTCTTTCAGGGACAACAGCCCTGAATATCTATTGTCCAACTTCTGAAAATGGTGGTTTTTATACATTTTCCCCACTTATCTAATTGTTAATGGTAGGAAAGCTAAATAGATATCAGTTACTCCAACATGGCCAAAAGTAGAAGTATATAGACTTACTTTATTCTTTTTTAAAAAATACATGCCTTGGCTCGGCGCCTATAGCTCAACTGGCTAAGGCGCCAGACACGTACACCTAAGGTGGCGGGTTCGAATCCCCAGCCTGGACCCACCAAACAACAATGACAGCTGCAACCAAAAAATAGCCGAGCATTGTGGCAGGCGCCTGTGGTCCCAGCTACTTGGGAGGCGGAGGCAAGAGACTCGCTTGAGCCCAGGAGTTGGAGGTTGCTGTGAGCTGTAATGCCACAGCACTCTACCCAGGGGGACAGCTTGAGGCTCTGTCTCAAAAAAGAATGGGGACATATTCTGAGAAATGCATTGTTTGACAATTTTGTTATGCAAACATCACAGAGTGTACTTACACAAACCTAGATGGGATAGCCTCTTGTACACCTCGGCTGTATTGTATAGCCTGTTGCTCCCAAGGTGCAAGCCTGTACAACATGTTACTTTACTGAATACTATAGGCAATTGTGAACCAGTGATAAATATTTGCATATATGAATCTACCAAAACATAGAAAAGGTACAATAAAATGGTATCAAAGATTTTAAAAGATGGTATAGCTGTATAGGGCACTTACCATGAATAGAGCTTGCAGAACTGAAAGTCACTGGGTGACTTAATGAGTGATGAGTGACTGTGAAGGCCTAGGATGTTACTGTGCACTTTCATACGACTGGCAGTGCAGCTGGTCTGTTTACATCAGCATCACCACAAGTAGGTGAGCAATGCGTTATGTTAGGACATTACACCCCTAAGCAATAGGTCTAGGCAATAGAAACTCCTTTTTTCTTCTTTCTTTTTTTTTTTTTCCTAGAGATATGAGGTCTCACTCTGTCGCCCAGGCTGGAGTGTAACGGCATGATCATAGCTTGCTGCAACCTTAAACTCCAGGGCTCAAGGGATCCTCCTGCCTCAGCCTTCCCAGTAGCTGGGAATACAGGTGTGAGATACTGTACCCAGCAGGTGACAGAAAATCCTCAGTTCCATTACAATCTTATGGACCACCCTCATGTACAGTCCACTGTTGACCTACATTTTGTTGTGGGGCATACACGAGCATATTATGTATATATGTGTGTGTGTGTAAATCAATCTCATATGTTAGTACTTTATGGATTTACTTTTACCTTAAATTCTTTACTGCATCTGGAATTTATTTTGGTGTATGTTGTGAGGTAGGGATCCAGCTTTATTATGTTGTGGATAGTTGCTCAAATATCTCAATGTTTATTACTTTAACTATCCACTCTTTATCCATTCATTTGAAGTGCTTTCTCATATAGTAAATTCCTTTATTATTGGGTTTGAATTCTGAAACTGCTATTCTATCCCACTGATCTGTCTGTCCATTTATAGGCAGTAGCATAATTTTTTAAAAATACCTTAACATCATAATATATTTTATACTCTGTTCTAAATCCAGCTCATATTGTTTCAAAAATTACCTATTGCTGGCTCGGCACCTGTAGCTCAGTGGCTAAGGTGCCAGCCACATACACAGGAGCTGCAGGGTTCGAATCTAGCCCAGGCCTGCCAAACAACAATGATAACTACAACCAAAAAATAGCCGGACATTGTGGCAGGCACCTGTAATCCCAGCTATTTGGGAGACTGAGGCAAGAGAATCGCTTAAGCCCAAAGAGTTTGAGGGTGCTGTGAGCTGTGACCCCACAGCACCCTACCAATGGCGATACAGTAAGACTCCCCCCCCCCAAAAAAATTACCTATTGCTAATTTTATTTGGCATTACATTACATTCTTAGATTAATTTAGGGAGGATCCTCTTGATTTTTAAATTTTGTTTCTGTCTGGGTCTTTTTCTGGGCCTGAATTTAATGATTCAGATTAACTTGTCAGCTTCTAGGTCAACTGATGTCCTGCCTCTGGTAGGAGCATCCTGTCTGCGTGTTGTCCTGGGGCAGTCTGGGTGGAATGGGTGAGGGGAGCTGAGTTGTCTTGGGGACTGAATGGGAGCAGGTGATACAAGGCGTGTAGTCGGGAGATAAAGCAGGATGGTCACAGAGATGCCAGATGAATCTGTGGACCAAGTCTAAAGAGGTCAAAGGAATGCTAAGAACCAGGAGAATAAAGAAAAGAAGAGGGACCTATCTGGAGAAAACACATGGATAGAGAATATGCCCCCTAGTGCTTGCTTGAAGGTTTTGTAAGGACCCGTGGTGGACCTGGCATAGGTGAAGGTCAAGGTGAACTCTCATAGGTGAGAGGGCTGTGTGTACAGGTGCCTGGTGGAGACTTTGCTTTGAGAGACAACATGGTGATAGGAAAGGGCTCAGGAATGGGAATGAGATTGCCTGGATTCTAGTTCTAGCACCATGACCAGTTTTCTGGGGGGAAAGCGAGATCAATCATGTTTGCACATCTTTAAGAAACATCTATATTTTCTTTCTATGAACTGTGATTATTTTCTTTGTCTCTTTTACTTGCCCACATTACTTGCTCAGTGATCTATGAAATCAGGGTTGAACTTGAGTATCTCTAACATTCTTTCTGATGGAGTGTTTTATGGCTGTATGATTACTTTCCAGAGTAGAAGGAAGATTCATGGCCTCAGGCTATGGGTAATTGTCCCCAGTCATTTGAAGTTCCAGTACAGAAAGTTTAAAACTTCAAGCACTTCCTGGTGCTTGTACTTTTATGGAGTCTGGGAAACCTGAATTCCCCCATATGAAAATGTGTTCCATCCAATATCTCCCCAAAGTCAACAGAATAAAGCCCTAATAGCCTACACGAGATTGAAGGCCCTTCCGGGGTCTAGCCTGGCATTCTTTTCCAACTAGACTGCCTATCCTTCCCTTTGGAAGTCTTCGGTGCTGAGTGCTCCCCGCCCGACCCTGCATTGTTCAAAGGTCAACTGTATTGATCTAATACATGAATGAAAGAATGAGTGCACCCACCCACATCCTGCCCCAGGGGCCGTCCCTGGTCCAGAGGCCACTGTCTCTTATTCCACCTTGTTCAGCCTCCATCTCCTCAGCAGTGTGCTAACTAATGCTTTCCCCGCCTACGTGTAAAGAAAAAAGCAGCTCATCAGCCAGCCCTTTAAATGTCAGAGACCGGCTTGTTAGAAGGAACGTGAATAAATGTCTTCTTGCTGTGGTCCTAAACTGCCACCTCTGATGAGAAAGCCTCCAGCGCTGTTGTGACAGCAACACAGATGGTATTTCAGACAGGGCCTCCACCCCCAGCTGGGCCAGTCTGTACAAGCCTGTCATCCCGGAGCCTGGGATCTGCCGGAAGGACTATTTAATTGTGTTTTAAAACGCAGCTGACCCAGTGACCTAGTAAAATGGAAACTGTGCCTGCCTTGGAACCCAGAAATTTCATTTCTAGGTGTATATGCTGGAAAAACTCTTGCCCATGCTTGTCAGGAGGCTTGTATAAGGATACTCACCGCCACGTTGATTCTAACAGTAAAGAAGTTGAAAGGAAAAATAAATTGTGGTGTATTCATAGGATAGAATAAAATGGATGCATTAGATCCCTGTAGCAACACAGACAGGTCTCAACATACTGAACGAGTAAAGTACGTACCAGAATGATACATAGATTAGGATGGAATTTAAGCAAAAGAAAATCTCAAAGTATAAGTAAATGAATACATTTTTGCAGACGTGTATGCATATATGTGTAAGAAAAATATTAAAAAACATAGACCAGAAAGAATGACATTAAATTTATGCTACTAATTGCTTTGGGGGATGTAGTGTATAGGATTAAAATGAGGAACATATGTCTTTATCTGAAAGGTTGTATTTGTGAATACATACATGTGTGTGTGTGTGTGTGTGTGTGTAAGTAAAATATATCTGAAACAAAAACAAGCAAAATTTTTTATCTGCCTAATTGTCCGTTGAAAATGCCACTCTTGGGAAGACCCGGGAGATGGGTCCTTCTGTGCAGCTCAGCTTGCCAGATTTCTGGGAGCGCATTTCATTAAGGATGAAAGCTTTTTAAAACTATGTCAGATCCCTGAAATTATTTTATAACTGAAACAATTTTAAAGTAATACATACAATTTTTTAAAATTAAAAAAAAAAAAAACCTAACAGGCTTATATAAACACGAGTCCCCTTTACATTCACTCCCATCCCAAGCAGCAGGCTCTTTCCACCTTGTCTGGCTGTTTCTGGATTTCCCTCTGTATTTTATTATTAGTAGTAGTATTATTTTTGAGACAGAGCCTCAAGCTGTCACCTCCTAGAGTGCTGTAGCATCACAGCTCACAGTAACCTCCAATTCCTGGGCTAAAGCGATACTCTTGCCTCCACCTCCCAAGTAACTGAGACCACAGGCGCCCGCCACAACACCCGGCTATTTTTTGGTTGCAGCCTTCATCGTTGTTTGGCGGGCCCAGGCTGGATTCAAACCCGCCATCTCAGGTGTATGTAGCAGGTGCCTTAGCCGCTTGAGCCACAGGCGCCGAGCCTCCCTCCATATTTTTTAATCATATGTTTGCACTGCTCTTTCTGAGTTTTCAGAGTTAGACAGGGACTTCCTGCGGTGACAGAGGAGTATGTAACTCACACCCCCGGCCCCTCTTTGCCCCTTTTTCTATTCTCCTCATATCATTTTCTTTCAATGTTTTACTAAATCAAGTCAGTATTTATAGTATTGTAGCTTTATAAATACTGTTCATTGCTAAAGAAAAAACTTTTATGATTTATTTTCTCTCTCATGCAATTTCTATTTTCTTAGGTTAATATTATAGCTGCCTTCCAAAAATGCTTAGTTTCTGCCTTATTGTACATAGCTATGATTTAATTTTAAAAAAATGCTTAGTTTTCTATACAGGAATCTGATCTTATTCAAATATTTTCTCAGTTTTCTTAAATGCAATTTTTAAAAGGATGAACTATTGCCTATCAATTAGCAGCAGTAGTAACAGAAGTAGTATTTAAACTGGGGTCTCTTTCCTAGAGTATTCTGTAGTCTTCTTCAGGTCAAGAATGCTGCCCAGCTCAGATCCTGGGGCTTCTGCTTGTCACTGTCTTGGAGTCTCCGTTTGTCCCCTCCCCACCCGCCTCCTGTTGTGTGTCCCTTCTTTCCATGCTATATGTCATGCCCTCCTCATTCTGGGATTACCCACTCCCTTATTTCTAAGAAAGAAGGCATGTGAAAGATTGGAGCCTTGTAAATCTAAAAATGACTTCATGTTACCTTTGTATTCGAGAAAGTGTTTGCTTCGGTATAAATACTAGGTTCCTCTCTTAATGCAAAGGCATTAGCACACTGGAGTTCTCACTTCTATAATTATTGGTAAGTAGTTTTAATGTCTGTTTCTCTCTGTGTTACTTCCCCTCTCCCATCAACCTCTGGAGTTTATAAGATCTCCTAATGCTGTTATTCTTCTGAAATGTCATGGTGTTAGATCCTGGTTGGTTCTTCAAAAATTTATTTGTTTGGGTGTCCTGTGGACCCTCTCCGTCTTCCAGAGAGACATGTTTTTAAGATCTGGGTACTTTTCTTTTATGATTTCTTTGATAATTTATTTTACTATGCTTGGTCTACTCTCTATTCTGGAGCCCCTGTGAATCAAATGGTCTATCTATTGAATTAATCGTCTAATTTTTTAATCTTTCCGTTCTTATTTTCGAGCTCTAGACATTGGAGCTACGGTCAAGATTTCCTTGAGTTCTTCCAGTCTTTCTATTTGCTTTTGTATTTAGGCCCTCACTTTTAATCTGTGGGGGTTGGGGTAGGGTCCTTGATCTTTGTGCCTCTTTTTATGACCTTTAGTGGTTGTTTTATTGATTTAAAATCCTTTCTTATGTCCGTGAAATATTAATGTTAGTGGGTTTTGTTGTATTCTTCTCTATTCCCTACAATTTCTCTACTCCTTCCATGTTTCTTTTTATGCTGTTTCTTTTGTTTGTCTGTTTATTTGCTTCAGTTCTTTATAGATCCTGGTGATTAGCCCTTTATCGAATGTAGAGCTTGTAAATATTTTCTCCCATCCTCTCGGTTGCCTATTTGCTCTGTTGATTGTTTCCTCAGCTGTATAGAAAGAAGCTTTTTAGTTTAATCAAATCCTATTTATTTAGTTTTGTTGTTGCTATGATTGCCAGTGGGGTCTTGTTCATATACTCTTTGTCTAACCCAATATCTAGACGTTTTTACTATGTTTTCTTCTAGAACTTTTATGGTTTCATGCCTTACATTCAACTCTTCTATCCATCTTTTTTTGGAGACAGAGTCTCACTTTGTCGCCCTTGGTAGAGTGCCCTGGCATCAGAGTTCACAGCAACCTCAAACTCTTAGACTCAGGTGATCCACTTGCCTCAGCCTCTCTAGTATCTGGGAGTACAGGTATCCACCACAACACCTGGCTATTTTTTAGAGATGGGTTGGACTCCTGAGCTCAAGCAATCTACCCACCTCGATCTCCCAGGGTGCTAGGATTACAGGCATGAGCTACTGCACCTGGCCTCTCCTGTTCATCTTCAGTTAACTTCTGTGAGTGGTAAGAGGTAGAGGTCCTGTTTTATTCTTCTACATGTGGCTATCAAATTTTCACAGCACCATTTATGAAATAGGGTTCCTTTTCCCCGTGCTTATTGTTCTTGCTTTGTCAAGGATCACTTAGCTGGAGGTAAGTGGTTTTACACCTGGGTTCTCTATTCTGTTCCATTGATCTATGTCCCCATTTTTGTACCAATACCACATTGCTTTGGTTACCATAGACTTGTGGCAGAGGTTGAAGTCAGGTAAGGTTGATATCTCTAGATTTGTTCTTTTGCTTAAGATTTCTTTAGCTATTAGGGATCTTTTTCTGGTTCTAAATAAAGTGTAGCATTATTTTTTCTAGATATGTAAATCATGATGTATTTTGGTGGGGATTGGACTGAACGTGTAAATCATCTTGAGTAGTATGAACATTTTAACAATGTCGATTCTGCCAACACTGAGCATGTTTTTCCATTTGTTTGTGTCACCTGTGCTTTCTTTCCTCAGTATTTTGTAGTTCTCCTCGTAGAGATCTTTCACCTCTTTGGTTAAGTATATTCATAGGTATTTTACTTTCTTTGTAGTTCTTGTGAATGGTATTAAGTCTTGATTCTCAGCTTGACTGTGATTGGTAGATAGAAGTGCTGCTGATGGTGTACATTGATTTTGTATCCTGAGACTTTCCTGGATTTATTTATCAATTCCCAGAGTCTCTCGGTGGAGTCCTTGAGGTTTTCTAGTTTACAAGATCATATTACATTTAATTTCTGTCTCTTGTCAAGATTCACAAAAAATTCTGACATTGCTATCTAATATAGCATTCACTAGTCTGTGTGGCCATTTAAATTTAAATAGCTTTAAAGACTATTAAAGATTCAATTCTTCAGTTATGCTAGCCACGTTTTGTACAAAAGAGCCACAGTAGCTAGTGGCTACTGTAGGAGACAGTATAGATACAGCTAATTTCCATCATCACAGAACATTCTCTCGGACAACACTGGTCTAAAAAATAAAGTCAATAAAGTACTTATCATAGTAGTCCTCACAATTTGCCATCATACTAGTAGCGACGGTATGGTCTACCAACCTCTGCGAACTACATGGTTGGTCAAAGACAAAGAGTGGGTGTTCTGCCCATGTGATAACAGCTAGAATAGGGGTAATCAGGGATATACCATGAGGTGCTCAGTCAGTGTTCCCTTCTCCAAATTAAAGGTTCCTTACTCTCCCCACTCAAATTCCTAATGCTTCAGGGCCCTGCTTCCAGACATTACTCATAAACTAAGCCCTCCTAAGCAGGTGGTGACAATACTTGGCAGCAGGTGGAGTACCACTGTCCAGGGGCCACTATAGACATCACTAACTGATCAGAGGCCAGAGCCCGGATGAGACCTCAAAACACTGTCAACACAGCACTGGACTTAGTAAACGTGTACCAGGAGGTGGCAATATTATCTTCGAGTTTCCTCTGCACAGAGTTTCATTGAAAGGCTACCATAGGATACTGCAGTCGGAAAGAAATTTCTCTCTTCATATGATACAGAGATACTGCAGGAAGAACTCTGACTGTGTGGAGAGTTGGGGCCCAGAGGGTATTAACAAACTGAGCAGAACTTTTGCAGCAGGTGTCTAAAGGGGACTTGATTATTTTGAGTGTACTATACACTGCAGATAGACACACATAGCAGATGTTCAGTTCATATTGGTTGATTAAGATGTTTTGAGTAGAGTTAATGCATGTTTTGATGTGATTAAATTGGAAAGGGGGCTTTACTAATTACAAAAAAAAATTTTTTTTTGAGACAGAATCTCTCTCTGTTGTCTTGGCCAGAGTGCCATGGGATCAGCCTAGTTCACAGCCACCTCACACTCCTGGGCCCAAGTGATCCACCTTCCTCAGCCTCCCGAGTAGCTGGGATTACAGGCGTGTGCCATAACACCCAGTTAATTTTTCCATTTTTAGTGGAGAAAGGGTCTCACTCTTGCTCAGGCTGGTCTGGAACTCCTAGCCTCTCAAGAAATCCACCTGCCTTGGCCTCCCAGAGTGCTGGGATGACAGGTGTGAGCCCCTATGCTCAGCCTTAATTACAAAATGACCACTAGGACAACCTTATCTTCATGTAATTCTTTGTTATCAGAAGGCTTTTCTATACATGCATCAATTTAATTTTCACAGGGAGTTGTGCTATTTAGATGCACTCAGCACTGCACAGGTAGTTATCATGGTGACTGAGTCCCTGATAACTCAGGGACTGAGTAGTGCAGTGTCTGAGCGAGGACTGTGGTCAAAATTAACATTTTCAACCCCAGTTCTACCTTGTGCTGGCTGTGTGACTATAGGAAAGTTATTCAGCTTCTTTTGCTTAAGAGTCTTCATCTGCACAGAGTGGAGACGATCAGGACCTACTTCAAAGTTTTATTGTGAGGATAAACTGAGTCCATCTGTGTGAAAATGCTTAGAGCAGTGCCTGGAACATGGAGAGTGTTCAAATGTCATCATTAGCTGTTCTCGTTGTTGTTTTTTAACCAAGGTAGAAACTGAGATTCAAGAAGGTCAGTTTCATCCTGGGTTACCCTGCCAGTAAGTGCCCCCATCAATATTAGAAAGCCATCATTAAAAGCAAAAGAGAGGTGTGACATGGTTTTTGTCTCACTGCAAAATCGATGGTAACGAAATTGGGGTTAATAAGTCCTTGCCAGCCTGCCACATGAGTTGTTGATGAGGTTTCAACAAACTGAAAGATATGCAGAGTCTTTGGAAGCCGGCCTACAATGGGGTGTCCACATTGTTCTGCCTAGCCAGGGAGGGCAGGGCATGGGGTGTGGTTGAGCTGGACAGGTCTGTGGTTTGGGAGAGAGGAAGGAGAGGTGGAGGTCAGCAGCAGCCCGTTTGCTGGGTGGCAGGGAAGGAGGCAGTTTGGATGCATCACAGAACCCGGGAAGGTGATGAGAACATTGCACACTCCCGCCCCTTCTGCTCTTTGAGCATCTCCCACCATTTATCATTGTCCATATAGTCGTGCCAATTGCTTCCTCTTCTCAGGGAGGTTTCATCGGTTCTCTGAGCTACTGGCAGGAGAACAGGAGTTTCCCAAAGGGGTTTATTCAGAAGCCAAACTCCTAAGTATATCCCTGATACAATTGGTGTCTTAGCCAACTGAGTAGCCCTGCAAATCACCTCCCAAGGACAAGCTCTGACCTATAAAACTCCCTGAGACATGTGGAGAAGAGATAAGTGGTCCTGTCCAGCAGTGGACAAATGGGATCCAGGAAGAGGGCACTGATGCACCCAGGATCACACGGCTCGTCCTCAGCATGGGGACCCTGGCTCCTAATGTGCTGCTCTGGCCAGGCAGAGGGGCCTGTTGCACATAGACCCTCCCACCCCCTTTCCCACCACTGACCATAACAGGACACTGCTCTGAGTTTCAGTGGGAGGCACTTGAGGCAAAAGAATGATCATGGATCAGGATGATTTCTGGGCTCCTTTAAGTGTGGGATTTGATGCATTGCTATTTTTTTTTCATTTTTAACAAAAAATATCATAGAGGCAGTGAAGGCTCAGGAAAATTGGGGCTTTGATCATGGTCAGAGGATTTATTTCGTTTCTTAGGACAACACATAACCTTTACATGAGTTCCTCAGCCATGTGTCTATGGAACAGTAGCAGTCTTTTCTTCCTTTTCCCTTCCCTTCCCTTCCCTTCCCTTTCTTTCCCTTCCCTTTTTTCTTCTTTTCTTTCCTCTCCCCTCTGCTCTTCTCTCTTTTCTTTTCCCTCTCCTCTCCTCTCCTTTTCTTTTCTTTTGAGACAGAGTCTCATTCTGTTGCCCTGGCTAGAGTGCTGTGGAATCAGCCTAGCTCACAGCAACCTCCAACTCCTGGGTTCAAGCAATCCTCCTGCCTCAGCCTCCCAGGTAGCTGGGACTACAGGCACCTGCCGCAACAACTGACTAATTTTTATATTTTTAGTAGAGGCAGGGGTCTCAGTCTTGCTCAGGCTGGTCTTGAACTCCTGAACTCAAGTGATCCTCCCACCTCAGCCTCCCAGAGTGCTCGGATTACAGGTGCGAGCCATCGCGCCTGGCTGTAGTAGTATTGATAGCCTCTTACTCATTCCTGGTTGGGAAACCCTGGTCTATACCACAGATGCAGGAACCCCAGCAAGGCCAGAAGAAGGGGGTTTATGGTGCCGTGGTTAAGAATGTGGGCTCAGTGGCAAGACAGAGTCAGATAGGGATACAATTTTTATTTCTTAGCATGCATGTATGTATTTCCAGATTGCAGTCTTCTTTTCTGTAAAATAGAGATAATAGTAAGGTCTATGTCATGAACTTACAGGATTAGAGGCAGTCTCTATAAACTACTATTACAAGACTTTGATTCTCAGCAAGATGGCAGATTACATAGCCTTAATTCTCTTGGGGGAGGGCAGTAAAAGGGTCCTGACATTCTGGAAGGAATATAACAAGCATATTTTCAAATGTATAGCTATGCTTACCAACAACAACAAAAAAAGTCCCTGAGAATATGAAAGCTAAATAACACCTAATATTTTAGCGGCTCTAAGATGAGGGTTTTCCCTTGTAGGTTTTCCCAAGTAGGTTGACTTTTTAACAGCTATTTGGATACAAAATATGAATCCTTAAGCTCACATCAGGCAAAGATTTGGAACTTGGAATTTTAGATTAGCTTGGGCCCTTCAAAGGGTTGGGACTCTTAGTAGTAATTAAAATAGAAAGAAATCTTTCTGTCTACTCTGGGAAGTGGCAGGGAACTCTGATTGCCTTATTCCGAACCCTGGAGAGGTGGGAAAAAAAAAAGTTTTCAGTGGATAGTTTTAAGCATGACCCAGACTTCCTTTGATTGGGTATCGACATTTATTTTATCTGCTCGGGAAATTAACATAAAGAGATTGCTGGCTCGGGCACCCCTAGAGCATCCAGCAAAAGAAAATCAAATTCCAGGTTAATGGGCCTCAACCCAGGTGGCACACGACCCCTGCAAGGTGCTGCCAGACATGAGCCCCTTTATAAAGCACACGGAGAAACAAGACATTTTAAGTGAGTCAGCAAATGTCACCAATGGGAAGACTAGAGCCCCCAGCACATCAGAGAATAGAATGATCAGATGGAGAAATAAGGTACACTGGAGATAAATGAAGACATATGAGAAGAGGGTAAGACACCAGTAATAAAGTGTCAGCACGGCAGCCGGCGTGTAGTAAGCCATTAATAGATGTTGGCTATTATTCATATTAGTGTTAGGGTCTTGATTTAGTAGATTCAAAGAGGAAGGGGAAAATAAATCTGAAATGCAATCCCAGTGTTGATGTTCCCTTCAGACACAGATGGCCCTTTGCAGACTGCAGACTGCAGGAGACCAGGTCTGGAGAGGGGAGATCACGTGGACGGAGGACTGGAGAGAATGGCTCTGCAGTCCCATCCCGACTTCTCTGCAGACTCCTTAGGTGACCAAGTAGAAACCAATCTCCTCGGTAATAGATCACAAATCTGACCTCCCGAGGCTGAGGCAGAGACTAAAGTTTTGGGAGCTTTCTAAGGCTTTCTGCAAAATTAATCACCCCACAGTAATCATTTTAAAAAGCAGCTGCCAAAGGGAGAGAGGCGTGAGGTCACCGATGTCACAGTGTGGAGCTATCATTTTGATGTGCAGTTCCCAAAGAGGTCAGTCTACTCTGGCTTCAGAACACATCTTTTTTTTTTTTTTTTAAAATAAAAATCACTTCTTAAAAGAGATAGCAAAGAATGGCAGATTCTTCAGATGAAAAACCTCAGACTCAGATGGAGAGCCGGGGTACCCTGATGAGTGGATGGGTAGAAGGACTCCCCCTTGCTGGGCTGGAACAGGCTCTAATTAGTTTCTTGTCAATATTTAATTGTCCATTGTTTAATTAATTCTGCACAAAGTCTGTGATTGGCCAAGCCTTGGATCATACTATCTTTAGTCACACCTGATTGTAGTCAATAAATAAATAAATAGCTAGATAACTAACAACAAATAAATAAGGAAATAATTACCTTCTACAGGATGCAAAGATTGAAAAGCACATCATTTCTTGCTTCAGTGCTCAGCCCACTTTACTCCCACACAAAGGACAAAGGTAGGTCTGAGTCCCTCTGCAGTATCGTTCCCAGGGTCTATCCTGGTTCAAAACAGATTCATTGCAGGCTTTGAGCACCTTGATGCAGTAGGGATCCCTCCTAGTTGGACGGGCCATCAGCATTCTGTGCTGAGATATTTGTAGTGCTACTTTGGATAATATATTCTGACCATCTTAATCAGCAGGGATCAAGTTGAGGGGTATTTATAAGTCACTTAATCGGCTAGAAAGCTTTCGGATTAAGATGGCAATCAGGCTTCTCCCATCAATGTCTCCTTGCTAAGAATAGTGCAACCAGCCTCCCCACAACAACCTGTATTAGTCTGAGGATCATCGTAAAATGTGTGCATTTCACTGTCAGTACTTCTGACCTGATGGCTTGTCTGTCCAAGTGACAGCTGGAGCTGGTGGGGTTGCGCTCAGTGGTGCTGGCTGGTGGGGTGGCCCCCTGGGTGTGGTGGGCAGCAGGGATCATTCTGGAAGGCAGCGGCTTCCCCTTCTCATCCCACTCCAATGTGGCATCGTGGCAAGTGTTCAGGCACCAAGAATATGAGAGTTTGTCTCTTGGCTTTGAAACATACTAGCTTTGGTACTTTGGACAACTATGCCAGTTTTCTCGTGAGTAAAATAGTGATATTCACCCCTCCCAAGTGCCATGAGAACCAAGCGATTTAGCACAGAGCATCGCAGACAAGCAGGTAACCGTGATTAGCTCTTCTGCCTTCCTGCAGGGTGGGTGTCACAGATTTAACCAAAAAGCACACATCAAACCAAGGTTTTGAGGCAGGAGAAGGCTTCTTGTGAAGAGAGAGAGGATGAAAAACAAACTGCACCTCTAAATTCCCAGCTAGGCTGCTAGCTCATTGCAACTTGAATTCTTGCCACCCCAACAGTCTCTGAAATTTCTGTCAAGGGAGCAGAGCCAGAGAGGCACCTTCGGCTTCTGTGATAACCAACGTACAGCACCACCCCTCAACTTGTACACAAAAGGAGAAGGCTAGTTTCCCAAAGGAGGCATTAGGGAGCTCCTGTGAACGAGGTGATCTATACAACGACAGTCCAGGGATACCAAAGAGTCAGCAGGGATGGGAGGATCGGGACTCACAGGAAAAATACCTTGGTGACAGTGATCTGCTTGTTCCAGACATCCCAGCAGCCACATTGATTCCACTACTCAGTGACGGAGGTTAGCTATGCAGTTTTCATACATCACCTACCCTGGAAGTAAATGTAGGGGATCTAGTGGCTCGCTTGCTTGACAAGCATTTACTGAGTACCTTTGTATGTCAAGAAATGTGCCAGAAACCAGAACTATTAGGAGGACAAGGTTCCTGTTTTCATGAAGGAGAGAGACTACACAAATAATATCAGACCGTGGTAAGTTCCATGAAGAAAATAAACAGCATTATGGATTGTGCCTGGGGTAAGGGAGGGGTTAATTCTGATAGTGACCTGGGAAGGTCATTCTGGGCTGGTTACTTTAAGAAGTGAAATGAAGGTTTCATGTCTTAAGTTTAAATCTTTAA
>CAUYTI010057544.1:0-20469 GCA_963575145.1 Galago senegalensis | reverse complement strand
ACAACTCTCAGGCAGCATCTGTGGCTCAAAGGAGTAGGGCACTGGCCCCATATGCCGGAGGTGGTGGGTTCAAACCCAGCCCCAGCCAAAAAAAAAAAAAAAAGAATACAACTTTCTTATTCTCACAATCTAATTTCCTTTTTGTTGTAAACTATAATGTCATATCACAAAAATACATATACATGTATTAATTTCTGGTCTTTTATTAGAATTTAGAAAAAGAATCACTTATAAGAAACTTATCTGAATCATCAACCATGTTACCTAAATAAGAAAAGTTAATTTCTTCTCAATAATTCTAGGGGATTATGCCCCTCACCAGAGAAACACGCACACTCTCTGCCCCTATTCCACTTGTATAGGTTTTTGGCTTACCCTGGAAGAACGCCGGTTATAAAGAAAAACAAAATGAAACAAATCATGGGATGTGGCGTAGACAGAGGGGAAGCCCATCTTCCTTCCTCTGATAATCAAATCTAAAAATTAGCCACTGCGCTAAAATGAGGAACAGGAACACACAGCGCTCTGCGGGTCCCTCCATATACACACGCTATTGCTGCTCCCCTGCTGGCAAGGCCAGGCAGGTGGGGTTCACAAAAACCAGCAACAGAGAAATGACAGGCTTATCTCTACCCCACAGACCATCGGGGAATCCTATGCCAAAACTATTTTTAAATGAAATTTTATTTTATTTACGAAATTTTGAATATGTTTAAACATAGTTCAGAAGAACGACCTTTTCAAGGTGTGCAATGGTATCATTCCTCCCCCAACACTTCTCCTGTGGGGGTACTTCAAGTGCTTTCCCTACAGTAAGGCTATCGATTATACATTGCTCTGTATCCTGCTCTGGAACCATGCCAAGTTCTTCTTAAAATGTAACCATGATTAGAATATTTCTGGTATGAGCCACCTCATTTAGAGTTTATTGAAAACTCCTTATCCCCTTTGTCTATACCAAATCCAGTCCAGTGATACTTTCGCTGACCATCCACTGTGATGCCCAACTTTGTTCCATATGAACTGCTATTACTGTGGATTTCCCCAGCCTGGTCCTGCTTAGTTTCTGTATATTTTCTTCTTTATTCTGTGAGTTTTCACACGGAGTGCCAACCTGTTGAGAACTTTAAAGCTATGATTCTTTCAACAATCTGGCAGCTGCCTCGAGCCATGCCAGCTGTATTAACGTATGAGATGTTGGTCTTGGTATGATGTCAAGAAACGGGCATTCTCGTGTATAGCTGGGGAAAGGGTAAACTGGTGCAGCCTTCCATGAGGCAATCTAGAAATAGCTTTCATATTCCTTAGAAATGTACATGACTTTGATTCAGTAATTCTACTTCCAAGGCTTTACCTAAAGGAAATAAACAGAAAAGTATACACAGATATAGGCAGAAATATACACAGCATAGTTAACAGTGAAAAGTCAGAAAACCCTTATATGTCCACCTCTGGGGAGTTGTTAAAAGTAGCACAGGAATCACATGATGTGATTGATATTCCACAGCCTCTAAACCAATGGACAAAGCACAGAGAGTTCTGCATCTGATAATGACAGTCTGAGTCATTTGGACCTATTGTCCCCCTGGAAACAACCAGAAAGGCTAGAGAAAATATACAAAAATTACATTTGAAAGCAAGACAGAGTTTCCACAGAAATGAAGAATTATGGGACCATGACCCAGGTTGAGAAGGAAATTCAAGATGTGATTCTTGAGTTGGGAGTTAACTTTCCTACTCAAGGTATCTGCAAATATTAACAGAAGTATTGAGCCTCAGCAGAAGTTTCAGCAGATTCACACGGTAAAGGAAACAAAATTTGGATATGAAAGCTTGCTAAGAGGACAGATAGCCCCCTACTTTGAGCTTTAGGCTGGGATCTCAAAATACAATGCCCTGAGAGAATGGGTGAAGGAGAAGTAGACTCCTCCTCATAGAGACTGAAACCAGCTCAGTCCCAGACCACAAATGCCCCATGCTCAGGCACCAGCCATGGAACATCATCGACTTCCTCAAATGACCCTCAGGCTTGCCATATACAATGTATGACACTAAAACAAACAAACAAAACAACAACAGAAAAAGAGGCATCATTACCAAGATGATGAGACTGAGATACAAGAGAAACAACAGCCAATAAAAACTGACCTATAAAAAGAAATCCAGTTAACAGAGCATAGACACTGACTTTAGAATGCTGCTATGCTTCATGTGTTTAAGGAATTAAAAACCAGAAATTTCAGCAGCAAACTAGAACCACGTGGAAATTCTAATGCCTAAAATATAACTCAATGAACAGGTTTGACAGTAGTTTAAACATAGCTGAAGGAAGAAATAGGGCTGTGGATAACAGGACTGAAGACTATAAAAAATGAAATCATAAGGAGACAAAAGAATAGAAAGTTTGGGAAAAAACTTCAGAGATGTGTGGGACATGATAAAAGATACATGTAGGCTCGGCGCCTATGGCTCAAGTGGCTAAGGCGCCAGCCACATACACCTGAGCTGGCAGGTTCGAATCCAGCCCGGGCCTGCCACACAATGACAGCTGCAACCAAAAAATAGCCAGGCATTGTGGCGGGCACCTGTGGTCCCAGCTACTTGGGAGGCTGAGGCAGGAGACTCGCTTCAACCCAGGAGTTGGAGGTTGCTGTGAGCTGTGATGCCACAGTACTCTACCCAGGGGGATAGCTTGGGGCTCTATCTCAAAAAAAGAAAAGATACATGTAATCAGAGACCTAGAAAAGGAGGCAAAAGAGAACATCGCAAAAGCAATGTTTGAAGAAAAAATAACTAAGAATTTTTCAAAATTAACAAAAGACACAAGTTCAAAGTTCTATTGGTAAAAATAAAAGTCACACGTAGACAAATCGTAGTGAAAGTGCAGAAAGGTAGAGACAAAAGAAAGTCAAAATATATTAAAAGGAGCAACAATTAACAGATAACATTACAGAAAAATAGGCTATACTGCAGTATTTAAAGAAAACAATTGCCACCTAGAATTCTAAATTCCATGAAATAGCCTTCAACGTTGAAAGTAAAATAAAGATATTTCAGACATATAGAAATTGAGATAATTCATCTGTAGCAGATTGCATTAAAGAAATACTAAGGACTTTTCCTTAGGCAAGAGGTATATTACTTTTGACTTTTGCTTAGAGATGGCAGAAGAGAATGACGAGGTAAAGATTCCCATGTAGGAACTTCTAAACAAATACTAAAGGCATGATACAACAGCAAGGAAGAGAAGTGGACACCACGGGGAGAAGAGAAGTGGACACCACGGGGAGAAGAGAAGTGGACACCACGGGGAGAAGAGAAGTAGACACGGGGAGAAGAGAAGTGGACACCACGGGGAGAAGAGAAGTGGACACCACGGGGAGAAGAGAAGTGGACACGGGGAGCCAGCGGATGAGCTTACAGCAGTTTAAACTCAGATGATGAACAGCTCCTGCCCACTCTCAATCCCGTCCTTTCCAATACGTATTTTTTTCAATGGAGGAAGGTTCCATGATGGCAAGCCTTGGTATTCTTGCCTGGAACTTCAGTTGCTTGAGATATAGCCCAGATTTCTTCTGCCTACATCCACTCCTTCCTGTTCAATCATTTGTTCAACCAATCTGTCGGGCACCTGCTACATGGCAGGCACTATGCAGAGTTCTGGGACCACAGAGAGGAAGACACCCATTTTTTTTTTAATAGGTGAAGAAAAACTCAGGGAAGTTTGGTGATTCGTCCAAGTTGACCTGGCTCCTAAGTGCCAGAGCCAAATCCTGCATCTACCTCCCTGCCATTGGTTCTTCACTAAGTGACCTCAACTGCCAGTCTAAAAAACAAAATGAAAAAAGGCGCCTAGATGAATGCCCACCTGAAATGTATCCACATTCCCCTCTCTCTAACCCTTAGTGCCGTCACCGCTGAGCTTTCGTCTCGCACGTTCCTGTATCACTGTTGCTCTCTCCTCACCGTCTTGAAATTATTCCCTTTCACTTTCTTTCCTATTTTTTATGTTTTTGTAGGTTAAAAATATCTTGAATTCATAAATGAAACTCACAATCTTCTATTTCTCAAGATACCAGCATGCAACCTTCTGTAGTTAGTTCCACTAAGATTTCCAGCTGTTTAATGACAATGTCCAAAGCATACACAGCTACGGTCCTCTCACGCCAGCCAAGAGCGGGGGTCAGGGTAGAAGCCAAAGTTGTAATGTGACCTGGGAAAGGAGAAAGGAGGCTGCTCCTTTGCCCCACCTGCCCCACCAGACCTGCCTGCTGGTCCCTGTGATGAACAGAGGGGACGAGGCCAACTGTGATTCTACCCTTGGGGCTCTGCAGCCAGACCATTCCTCCTTTCTTTCCACTCCTAATTCACCACCTGTGAGTGAAGAGTTATCCTCTCAAAACCCCACAACAATTTCTTCATATATGTATAGCATCGTGTAACAACGTGGAGGGGAAACTATTTCTACAGAGCAAAGATTGATCATGTGTCAATATATACAGTCTAAATACAGTTTTTTTTTTCTTGAGACAGACTCTTACTTTTTCACCCTCAGTAGAGTGCTGTCACGTTGTAGTTCATGGCAACCTCAAACTCCTGGGCTCAGTAGAGTGCTATGACGTTGTAGCTCATGGCAACCTCAAACTCCTGGGCTCAGTAGAGTGCTATGACGTTGTAGCTCATGGCAACCTCAAACTCCTGGGCTCAGTAGAGTGCTATGACGTTGTAGCTCATGGCAACCTCAAACTCCTGGGCTCAAGTGATCCTCTTGCTTCAGTTTTTCATTTTTAGTAGAGACCGGGTCTCACTCTTGTTCAGGCTGGTCCAGTCTAAATACATTTTTAAAATACTGAATGCTGTTTCATTGTTTTAGCTAGTAACATAAGAGCCCAATTTTATTTACTGCAGAACTTACTAACATAGGACCACACTTTTTTTTTATTCATAGGGAACACAAAGAACTGACCCTACATAGAAAAATTAAAATCAACCTTAAAGCTCTGATGCAAAAGTCTTCATAGTTTAAACACTTAATACTTTTCACATGTGCACAGATTAACATTGCCGGAGTATTCCATGGAATTGTACCAACATATTATGATGAAAATAACCCATTCCTGAGGTTTGAGACCCCCAAATTTCTGTCATCAGTGCTTTTTACTTAGATCTACTAAATCCAAAATGAGAATTTAAGATAAGCCAAGATTTCAATAGGTAGAGTGAAATCAGTGGCTTTGGGGGCAATTTTCCCCATCTTCCCCAGTGGCAGCATCTGGGGACGTTTTTACTGGTGTCTAGGGCAGGCGTCCTCAAACTACAGCCCGCAGGCCACATGTGGCCCACCGAGGACATTTATCTGGCCTGCGGGGTGTTTTTGCCGCTGTTGCCTGTCCTGCTTAGCAGCCAACTTGTCCTGGGGCCCGCAGTCCAGCCCTCCAACGGTCTGAGGGACAGTGAACTGGCCCCCTGTTTAAAAAGTTTAAGGACCCCTGGTCTAGGGTGTAGACACCAGGGTTGCTACTAAACATCCTATGATGCACAGGACAACCCCCCCCCCAATAGAACTATCCAGTCCAAAATGTTAACGGTGCCGTAGTTGAGAAACCCCGAGTTAAATGTTTCTTGTTCAATAGCTGTCTTTAACCAGACGGCCTGCAGCCTCATAAATACCAACAACCCAGTGGCTTGCAGCGCTCCCATTCTTCTTACTTAGCTTATACGTGCAAACAGATGCATTATGGACTTTTTAAGGCCACCTTTGAATGTGAGAAAACCTGCCAAAATATACCTACAGTCAAACCCTGTCAGACTGAATACAGTTTCACCCGGTCCCCAAATGATGGCATTCTAAAAAGATGTCACTGTGTACTTAATCTGGGAAGGAGACACAGGCTTCGGTTCTCAATTAAAGTCACGCGGTGGGGAGGGACAGAGAGCGTCCATGGTTCTGGGTCACACGTACAATGCCGTGGTAGGCAAAAGGGATAAGGGGGCGGGAGGTGGCTGACATGGCTGAATCCCTGGGGTTGGGAGGAGGAAGTTGTATTTATCTGGGGTCAATGCATGTAGGTGTGACCAGCTGGCAAGACGCTTTGAGAAAAACCATGAAAGGTTGCATTTAATTCTAAGCAATAAAAACGCAGGGACCATTACGAGCCCACTGAGAAATACTCCGAAGACAAAAACACACTGGTCTACTCTCCAGTCCGAATCGCAGACACTCCCGTGTCTTCCCCAATTTTCAGGCACAATTATCACTCTGCCTCCTTCAATCATAATTTATACTCTGTGACTGGGGCCTAATCACTTACTGGCTTTCGAATTTAAAGAACATTATGTGGGTAGCGTGTATCATGACCACGGGACAGCTTCAGGCACTTAAGAAAAATCTCAAGTCCAAATAGCGTACACAAACATCCTGGTCTTATCTAATATTTCGACATTCTCTGGAGGAACAACAATCTGTAGTGTGTTCTCCGGAGGGATTCTCAGGGTCATCCAATTCTGATGTTTAAATCAAACAATCATTTGGCTTCTTTCTCTCTTTGTTCCTCAGGCACCCCCACCCCCAGGGTTTCATCAGTCCAAACCGCTCATTCTGCTTATCAAGTACGTTTCTGAGCCAAGCTCTGCAAGCTGGACCTTCAGCCTTTGGACCATCCTTCTGCAAGGTGGGGGCCCGGAGCAAACCCTCCCTATCTCGTCCTGGTTGCAATCCCAGATGGGCTTCCGGGTCTGTGTTCCTTTATTTGTGTGATTGCAAGGAGTTTGCACTGAAAATGGAAAGTCAGCATTTTTGGGGAAGTAATTGGTCTTTTATGATATTTTGAACATGATAAATGAGTTTCAGCAAAAACAGAAATCATAAGAAGGAAAAACACAGATAAATAGGAAGGAAACTTAGGATAATGAGTGGGGTCCATGAAACAGGAGGGGGTGGGAGGGAGTATGGAGAGTTTGAAATGATCTCTGTGTTTAAAACAAAAGCACAGCTTTTCGAGTCACTTTGTGCTCAGTTGTTTGTAACCAGTGGTGAGGATCCTTCATTATGTTAAATTATAAATCACAACCGAAAACAACATGTAAAGAGAAAGCAAAAGGTCTTGAAGTAGCTACACGCACCATTGTACCATTACTAAAGAAGGCATCAACCCAAAACAATAAATGCCTTAGCTGTGTGCATTTTTAAGTCATAATACAGTAAAATCATCACTGTTTCCAATCCTACCATCGAATACAAGAACAGTGAGGCCAGAAAGGAAATGAGGGAACAGAGGACGAGGTGACACAGCTTTGGAGCAAGTTGGATGTTGAGGATAAAAGAATGTAAGTGAAAGGTGGGTCAACGTGGGAAGGCGGGTGCCTGGGAGGACACTGATGCCCAGAGAAAAACAAGGGAGAAAGGGCCAGTAGGATTACTTTAGCTATTTGTTTTATTAAATACATATGCCCATTGGAAACAATGTTTAAGTACATTGATTACAATGTTAAGTGGCTCCACTGCTGTTTCCAGAGACACACCTAGTTCTTCTCACCCAGCGGGCTTTCCACCTGCTTCCAGGTGCTCCTACCAACCTCCACGTGTTGCAATGTACTGACAACGGTTTTTGCTGCCTCTGTCATTGCTCTGGAAAAGTGCAAACATGCTGGCACAGGTTTTCTAAGCAAAACGGTCATTTTTCCCTTTTATAAAATTGGTGTTTCATGATGAGTGGGAATAGTTAAGTAGCTGTAGAAATCCAATTAGTAAGAGTAATGGAACAGCTTCTATGGGGTCCCAGTGTGTTTCCCAAGACAGGTCATTAAATTACTTTCCACAAGGAGAAGATTCACACCCAGCACTTTCCCCAAGAAACTCACTTGCAGCAATTAAGAAAATCTTATCCCATTCCTGGTTCTTGGGCATTTTGTTGAAGAGAAGCAGTACATTTTGAGTAAAACCAGGGAATGTGGCAAAGGAATATTACTTCTGCCTTTGGAAGGCCATGGGAAGGGGGTAAGTGATATGTTTAAATCCTCACCTAGCCACACGCCATCTTGGTGACAGATTAACCCTGTGCAGCAAACTCTCTTTACCTGTGGTGTCTTGGATACACTGATTCCAAGGTTAATTCATTGCAAGATAATGAATCCATACCCATATTTCTCCTAAATTTGAGAATACTGTCATGTAATACATTATATTGGACAATGATCCTAGGTAATCTTAAGGCAATAATTTTAAGTTCTTCCACCCTGGTGTACTATTATTTAACAGTAGTCTATAAATAAGTTAAAGATCTATATTGTACAAAGTAAATCCCACAATCCTCCTCAATCAGACCTCCTCCAGAGGTTAAGTTGCAATGCCTTAAGACAGTCATCAACTTCTATTCCATTCATTTAGAATGGTGCTAATTATGTATCATTGGGAAATTAAAAAATGGACAGTGAAATCATTTTTTTTTCCTGTGGTTAGGATAAAACACTCTAGTTGAGAAAGAGTACATCTTATACAAACACACACACAAAAAAATCAATCAATTTATCATAAATACAATGAAGAGAAAGAGCCAAGAAACCAGCAGTACAGAAAACTGGAATACCAAAAATAAAAAATATATAAATCTAAAATAAGAAAAAAGATGAGTAGAAAAGAAATAGCAAGCACTTCAATAAATCCAACCATATCAATAATTACATTAAATATAAATGGTCTAAACACTCCAAAATAAAAGGTAGAGATAGATAGTAAAAAAGCAAGACTTAACTGCATGCTGTTAAGGAAGAGACCCACTTTAAATATAACAGTACAAACCGATTAAAAGGGAAAGGGCAAAAGTGATATACTAGGGAAAATAAAATACTACTTGATAAATTGAACTTCAAATTTTTAAACTTTGATCAAAAGATATCTAAAAAAATATAAAGTGAAATTACAGAGTGGGAGAAAATGTAACACAAAGGACTTATATCCAGAATTTATAAAGAAATATTATGGCTCAAGACAGAGACTATAAATAACACATTTATGGGTCAAAAATGTATTTAATGGACTAAATACATGGTCACCTTCATTAGATATTAAGAAAATGTGAACTAAAACACAGTAAGATACCAATAGTCATTGAGATGAAAAAGACTGAACATACCAAGTGTTGATGAGGCTGAAAACAACTGGAACATGTTTATGTTTCTGCTGGGAAAGTAAAATGACACGACCACTTTGGAAAACAATTCGAAAATTTTTTAGAAACCTAAACATATACTTAACACTTGAAACAAGAATTCCACTGTTGGGTATTTTCCTAAGAGAAATAAAAATGTATATCTGCACAACAACTTACACAGGGCTAAGAAGCTTTCTTCTTAATAGCTCAAAAACCTGAACTGACCAAAATGTCCATCAACAAGTGACTGTATAAATGAACTGTGGACTATCCAGCAAGTTACTACAACAAGACATAGACGACTGCCACCAACACCACAAGTTTCAAAAGCATTGTGCTGATCAAAAGAGGCCATAGGGTACGATGTCATGTTACATAAGTTTCTAGAAGAGAGAAATCTAATCTTAAAAAAAAGATTGGTAGTTACGTGGGGCCAGGGCTGATGGGACAGACTGATTGCAAAGAATATGGCAATCATTCCTACAAAGGAACATCCTGGGATAACGGAAATCTTTAATTCCTGATTTGGGTGAAAAATACATAGATGGACACATGTGTCAAAATGTGTTAAACTGCACCCTTAACACAGATGCGTTTTGCTTTTTATTGTTTTACTTAGAAGTTTATTTTTACAAAAACCTGAACTATGATGTAGCTTTGCTTCTCCTTTTATTTTTTTGGGGGGGACAGTCTCACTATGTCGCCCTTGGTAGAGTGCCATGGACTCACAGCTCACAGCAACCTCCAACCTTTAGGCTTAAGCAATTCTCTTGCCTCAGCCTCCCAAGTAGCTGGGACTACAGGTGCCCACCACAACACCCAGCTATTTTTTGTTGCAGTTGTCATTGTTGTTTAACTGGCCCAGGCTGGGTTTGAAACCACCAGCCTTGGCGTACAGTGTTTCCCTGAAAATAAGACACTGTCTTATATTTGTTTTTTCTCAAAAAGATATACTAAGGCTTATTTTCAGGGGATGTCTTATTTTTATTAAGTATAATACAACAATCTACATTTATTCAAAAACAGTTAGGTCATCATCTTCTGAAACCTGACAGGGGGAACTGACCTTGTTGGTGGGGCTGGCTAGTGATGCGTGAACTCCTTTCCCCTTGCCATTTGTATGTGCACAACAGGATGCCTATGACCGTGGTTACCACACACACACCTGCACAAGTGTGAATGGCTCGGAGAAAGGAGCTGTGGCAGATAAAAGGTAGTCCAGTCTTCCTTACCACTCTGTGCTGAAATGCATGGCATGGCTATGCAGATATGCTGCATAGTCATGCCCATCACTAGGTCTTATTATCAGGGTAGGGCTTATATTTAACAAATTTATAGAAATCCTGCTAGGGCTTATTTTTTGGGTAGGTCTTATTTTCGGGGAAACACGGTATGTGGCTGGCATCATAACCACTGTACTACAAGCGCCGAGTCTGCTTCTTTAAATTCTACAAATTTTTGTGGTATATATCTTGAAAAAAATTCTAAAGGAAGTAGTTCAGATTGAAGGAAAATAATTATGGCCAGGTTAATTGACCATTTTTTATTATGAGATGTCCCAATTCATTTTTAATTAAACTTACTATCTTAAATCTACTCTATTGGATATTGTTACAGCTAGTCATCTTTATTTTGACTAGTTCTTACAGGTGTATATATCTTTTCATCCTTGTATTTTATCTCCGTAGAAATTTTTATGTTTATATACATGTATTTCTATGTGTGTTGACATTTAAAATGTATCTCTTATAAACTCCACAAAGGAAGTTTGGTTTCTTAATACCATATTATAATCTTTAAAAATTTACCCATTTAATTTTACTATAATTATTGACCCAGGTAGGTTTAAGTCTACCATCCCACTGATTCTCTTGTCTATTGGTATTTTCTTCTTTTGTTGTTTTTTAAAAATGAATTATGTATTTTTGTTACTCCATATCTCTCTTACATATGATGGTGTTATCTTTTTAGTGCCTGCTTTAGGGATCAAAAGAAGCCTCCTAGACTTACTACAGTGTGTCTGAACTTGGCGTCTTTATGGTTTTCAGCAAAAAATATTACAACAGTCGAACCCCATCAGTCTCGCCCTTTGTGCCATCATACTTTTCACTTCTGCATGGTATAAATCCTGCTGTAAAGAGTCAGTACGGAGCCTTTATCAACGTATTTACGTTCTAATGCTCTTTCAGCAGCTCTGCGTTTCCACCACTTGGGATCATTTTCCTCCAAGCCAAAGAACATCCTTTGTGTAGTCATGTTTTGAGTTTCTTAGAGATGAATTTTGTCACCTCTTTTTGGTCTTTAAACATCTTTACTTCTCCATTTTTAAAGAGTATTTTTGCTAGATCTGAATTCCAGGGTGGTGGCTCTTGTTGCCTTTTCCCTCACAAGATACCTTTTCATTTCTTTCTGGGTAGCATGTTCTGCTGAAAAGTCAGCTTCTTGTCTTGTCTCGTCTTTTTTTTGAGACATAGTCTCACTTTGTGGCTCCTGATAGAGTCCCCTGGCATCACAGCTCTTAGCAACCTTCAACTCTTGGGCTCAAGTGATTCTCTTGCCTCAGCCTCCCAAATAGCTGGGACTACAGGTACCCGCCACAGCGCCTGGGTATTTTTTTAGAGATGGGGTCTCCAGCTCAGGGTGGTCTCAAACTGGTGAGCTCCGGCGATCTGCCCACCTGGGCCTCCAAAGTGCTGAAATTACAGGCGTGAGTCACTGTGCCCGGCGTACCAGTCTTCATTTTGTCTCCGTGAAAGTCTTTTTTCCTCCAAATGTTTTAAAGATTTTCTCTTGGACTTTGATTTTCAACAGTTTGATTATCATGGGCTCGGGTGAGGTATTATTTGTTCTAATTAGAGTTCACAGAGGTCACAATCATGGGTTGATGCTTCTCACCACTTGTGAAAATTTCTTAGCCATTGTTCCCTCAGATATTGCTTCTGCCCCAGTCTGCTCTCCTCTCCTTAAAGGATTCCAGTCTCATGTAAGTTAGACTTTTTACTGCCCCACAGGCCTGTATGCTCTCTCCTTTCCATTCATTTCTGCTGTTTCATTTGTATCTATTGATCTGTCTTCAAATTCACTATTCCTAATAACTCTATTTCCATCCTGATGAGTATTTAAATGTTAGATATCGCATTATTCAGTTGTAGAAACTCCATTTGATCAGTTTTTGTAAAATCCAGGACACTACTGAAGTTCTACACATTTTCTTCCATTTCAAGCTTTTTAAAACCATTATTTTTAAGTCCTTCTCAACTAATTCCAACATCCGTATCATCCATGACTCTGCTTTTAATGTTTTTTTTTTTTTTGTGAATGCCAGAGTTTCCTGGGTTTTGAAATATTCTGATTTCAGAAATTGTGTATGAAAGTACCATAAAGGCTTCAGATGATTTTCCCACTGAGAGAGTACAGCCTTTCATTTGTAGGTAGATCAGACTAAGGAGATCAGTCTCTCACTTGTCAGGAACTGAGCTGGATCAGGGCTGGGTCCTTTTTTAGGAAGAGTCGCTCAATCCACCTCTGGCTAGTGCCTCAGGGTCTAGCAGATGGTCTTTGCAGACCCAGGAGACTGCAGAAGAGATTCAGTTCTGTCTTTTGGGGGTTAGAAGCTTGCTCTTTTGCTTCCTTGGTCATGCAACTTTAAGACCTGGCACAGGGAAAACCAGTCCTCAAACCTCATTCCTCTAGCTGGACACTGTCCTCCACCACCAGGCCATGCGAGCACTTCATGGTCCCTTTCTCCCCCAGCACCCAGCCCCCTAAACTACACCAGAGGGGACATGCCATTTGTACCACTTCATGAGCTTTAAATACAAGTCTTTTCTCTTTACTACCATAAACATCACTGTGGAAATCTTGTTTTCACTATTGACTTAAAATTTTTAACACAGAGTAGAAAAGTAAACTTCCACATAGTCACCATTTACAATTAACTCAAGTTTTGATTAAGTGGTGCCTTGACTTTATTCAAATCTTGATTTCCTATTGGAGGAAAAGCCCTCAAATTACTTCTTAGAAGTTTAAAAATATTCATTGCAAATTGTCTGTTTCCTGGTGTGCTTTGTAGTAGAAGACAAGTGAACATCTCCTCTCAGATAAGCACTCCCGTCCGACAGTGAGCAACGGCAAAGGACAGCTGTGACATGTCCAAGTCTCTTCAGCATTATTCCAGAGCTGAAGGTCAGATCTTAACACTTATCTGTCCAAGAGTAGCACATGTGTCAGCTGTCACGGGGCCTGTCCTGGGGTAAATGAGATGCATTTACACAACTGACCAGACCTTGGCCAGCTTGGTTCCTGGTCTCCTCTTGCATAGGGCCAGACCCCAGGCTTCTGTGGGGAACCCCCACTCTCCCACCCAGGCCTTGTGATTCTGGCTCTCTCCCCCTCCCAGTGCCATGGGTGACAGGTGGCCCTAGCCTTGGTCAGTCACAATAGTTCACCCTTAAGGCCACATTGAGCATTTCAATGTGGATGCAGAACCTGAATTAGTTCTCCAAGACCTGATTTGAGAACTTTTATTTACATCTCTGAGGAAGACAACGTTTACAGCTGGGGCTGCTGAGAAGGGGAAACAAAAGGCTGTGGCTATCGGCAGCCTCCTGCCACCGTGAGGGTCGCCCTCTCTGAGAACAGGACCAGTGGAGCACACACCAGTCTCAGGGACACTGGTTGAGGTCCTGGAGTCTGTCATGTCTGAAGCCAGGAAATGCCCCAGGACTTTTCAGGATCATAAAAAGGAAAAAAAAGAGAGAATTCTTGATTTAGGAATGTAAGCTTTAGTTAGGTTTCTGTCAGTCATAAGGGTAATTCTCAGTAATAGACTATCACTCTCAGCAGAGTCCATTCCAAGAAAGAAGGCTTCAATAGAGGGTTGGGTGATAAAATTCATACTGCATCACACTGAGTGGGAATCCATGCTGTGTCACTGGTCAAATGTGACATCCCTGAGCCACTCAGCCCAGGAAGAGAAGCGGAAAGATTTGAGGGCTAGCAGAGTGAATGGTTTGACAACCAGATAGAGATGATCTAAGATGGCCGTCAACATAAACTTGAGCCTTGCACGAGATCAGAGCTGGAGGGCAGGATTTTGTGTCATGTTAATAGAAGCGAGAGCTGAATTCTTGGAGTCTTCTAAAAGGCTCCAGGGAGAGAAAGCAGTTAAAGAAAGTAGACAGAGGCCGAACCTTGGGAGTTGCACAAATTTAGAAGGCTACTGGAAGAGAATAGGTGTGCAGACAGAAGCTAGTGGACTGGTCAAAAGGGCGGAAGGAGAACAAGGAAAAAACTAAGACCAAGAAATCCAGGGGCAGTAGCTACAAGGAAGAAAAAGAGAAACCACCACAGGTGCCTGGAGACTGAGGAGGAGGCCAGCAATTTAGTAAGGTTATTCTTGCCTTTGCCAAAAGATGTTCCAAGTACCTGGTGGGGCAGGAGCGGGCTGCAATTGTTACACAGCAAAACTGGGTGCAGAGCAGATGAGCAGATGTTAACACAACCAACGGCCTCGGAGACGCCTGGTGGCTGAGCCGGAGCACAGGCCTCGGCATCAGAACCTGGGGGCTAACTCTAAAACTCTAAAAACATGCCACTGAGTTGTGTTTCTTTGTAAATCACTGATTAGGGCGCCAGTCTCCTTATCAACAGGAAGGACTAAGAACCTCGCTGGATAAAAGGTGTGAAACTATCCTGCAGGGTAGACGTGGTCAGGAACATGGTTAATATCATCTCAAACCTGCCTGGGCAGCATGGAGCCAAAAGGTGAAACTGCGCTGTGAGAGGAAGAAGAACACTCTGAGAAGAAACCACGCTGGGAGTGACAAGGTGGATCCTCTGGAGTAGGAAGCAAGATCCCTGCCTCCAGGGCGTGCCGGGCATCCTGCAGTGTCCCTGTCCCCTCTCAGCTGGGCTCGGAGACAGCAAGTCCCCACATGGGTAGGTTATGGGCGGGCCTTCCTCATTTACACACACCCCACACAGGATGGACTTTGACTAAAATGTTATTCATTTTTTGTCTGAATTTAGGTTTAATCAGCGTATGTGATTGGTAAATGCCACTTTCCATTTGTATTTGCTGAATGGAGGCAGGAGAGTAACTGGAGTGGGAGGTAGAAAGCTAAAAGAGGAAAATTATTCCTTCTAACCTATTCTCCGAAAGCAATGATTTAAGGTGAAGCGTGGGCAGAGTGGTCCAGGCCCCCACGGCATGAGAAACGCCATGTGTGGTCTCTGTCGCCCGTTGTCTTGGAACAGAGCTTCTGAAACCCTGGCATTTTCTGGACGATGGGAGCATCTTTTGCTCTAACGAGGTGACTCCTGGATGAGGCTGGCAACCAGAGACACCAGGCCATGGTGAGAAGCTGGGAATTCTCAGCCCCACTCCTGTCCTTCAGGGAGGCAGAGGGGCTGGAGGTTGACTTAATATGCCTATGTGTGAAGGCTCCATAAAAATCCCCAAAAGACAGAGTTCAGAGAGCTTCCGGGTGAACAAACCCGCGTGTCCCCAGAGTGACACCCCCAAGTCCACAGGACAGAAGCTCCTGTGCCCACAACCCTTCCGGCCCTTGCCCTGGGTTCGTCTTCATCTGGCCGTTCACCTATAACCCTCATCACATTTGTCATAAGAAAGCACCAGTGTAAGTCATAAGT
This sequence comes from Galago senegalensis, assembly GCA_963575145.1. Lineage (NCBI taxonomy): Eukaryota > Metazoa > Chordata > Mammalia > Primates > Galagidae > Galago > Galago senegalensis. The sequence goes on along the minus strand of CAUYTI010057544.1, from coordinate 4,666 downwards.
TGGGTTCTGTGAGCCATGAGAGGAAAACACTGAACCGGGGGGGTAATGGGAACTTTTCAAGCCACAGAAGTGACCTGGGGATCCACTATTTGCAACCTTTGTCTGAAGTGGGGTGGCCTTGTGGGACTGGGCCCTTCATCTGAGGAGTCTGTGCAAACTCTAGGCAGTGCGATAATGGAGCCATAGACACCCCGCTGGTGTCCACAGAGAGCAAGAAAGACCCTCACACAGCACAGATGCTGAAGTGTGAGAGTAACAGGCACAGAACTCTGATGGTGGAGGGGCCGTGGAGGCCATGGCTGGGGGGTGTGGAGGCCACAGCGGGGCCTTCCAGATGCACCTGCTCCTGCCGTCTCAGGGCTGGGCCCTGTCCCCTGTGACCCCGAACACTGCCGGTCCTGGAGTTGGAGCCTGGCTGTGCCTCTGGAGGTGTCCATCTCTCCTCCCACACTCAACACAAAGGAGAAACGCCGTGTGCAGCTGGGAGGTGCTGACCACGTGGTTGACAGGACGTGGACATTGTGCCGTCAGTGGCCTAGGTGGTCAGGGAGGGCATCGGGGAGGAGGCAGGTCTGAGGCGAGCCTCAGAGACGAGGATACACAAGCAGGCAGAAACCTCTTCTCAGGTTCTGCCTCTACACTTCATTAAACATAAAACCCAACCAGACACGAAAGCAAGGCTATGGGCAGCCTGCTAAACACTGAGTCTGTTGATTGTCTGAGTGTTATTGTTTCTGCGTTTCAGGAACAAGCGACAGTCTGCTCCGGTGAGGTGACAGTCCCATCGATCTGTGGGTACCACCCCAAGGGAAGGCTGTGCAGTGGCAGGGGATCTGAAGGGAGCATCAGTGCTGGGAGAGCAGGGCAGGGAGCTTCAGGGCTGTGGCCAAAGTCTGACTGCTCTTCAGAACTTCACCTGAGTGGGGCCACTCTTTACCCAGCCCCGCTTCTCATTTGGGACAAATTTTGGGAGCACCATCTGTCACACATCAGGACACACTTGACTCAACAGATACAACACAGACATCTTGAGGAAAAAGGACTTGCTCAAGAGCCCATTGTTTATAGCAATATTTTCAATGGTACTCCCCTAAAAGTCACCTGACTACTCAGAAAGCTTCCCTGGGTCCCCTTCGCCTTTGGAGTAGAAGGCTGACTCCCTTGCCTGACATTTAGGGCCTTGCTTAATCTGAAACTCCTTACCCCTCACCCAAATCCTGACAGCAGCTTATCTGCAGTAGATACTTCACAGTCATCTGTAAAAATTAACTGAGAACTCCAGAGACTGCTTGAGAGCCCCTGCTGTGGTGTTTTCCTGCACAAGGACACGGAGAAAGCAGGGGTTTCAGCAGGACGCCCCAGCCTGCAGGGAAGCCAGTATCTTAATAAATGTTCCTTCCTATGTGAACCAGAGATAGACAGCACGAAAAAGACTATGGATTGGGCTTCAGTCTCTGCTGCTTCCAATAAAACAGCTAAACTAACTCCTGCCGCGGTCGTGGCCATTGCATGAAGGGAGCCGCCTCTGAGGTTAATGAGCAGAATAGGCCAATTCTGTGTGCACTGAAATTCTTGGAATCTGAAAATATGGCAGAGTATCTGGTCAGCTTTCACTGAAAAATGTACATGTGTTGTCTTTGAGGGTATTTACTTAACTAAAGACGTACGTTTCCACAGCTTCTGGACATTTATTTTATAGGGAAAGATCTTTAAAGCGTCTCCAACTCGGTCCCCCACCTGCCAACTCTGCTGGCCAGCTCCCTCCTCACAGTGCCTGCTGGTGCCAAAGAACTTCTCTGTGTTCCTGCCTGCGAGAACCAAGAAAAACGCACCCAACCTTTCAGACCTGACTTGAGAACACCTTTCTGTCCTTCCCGACCGATGGCTCCTTCTAACCCTGTCTGGGCAACTGATGTATGTGGTACGACAATCCCAGGATTAGTTTAATCCCTGGAACTCGGAGGATGGCCAGTTTGTGTTGTGCCCATTATAGACATTTCCCGGGGCAGCTGCAGCCCCAGAGAGGCTTCCAGACTGAACCAGACAGGGCTCAGTACCTGCCAGTGAAACAGCAGGCCCTGGAACTGCACCGAGACCGCTGTGGAGATCAGCCTTACAGAGCTCCCTTCTCTCTTTACTTAATGCAGAAGGCAAAGGGGGTCTCCAGAACTGTAATTCTTCACATTTCCAAAACGCACAGACACAGGCAGCCTGTGCCCAGCTGATGGATAGCTCTCAGGGATCCCACGGAGTCCACTTAAGAGATCTTACTCTGTCAAAGAACGGGAAGACCAGCAGTAACCTCTGGCCATGCAAACACATTCCTATTAGCTGAACAGGCACAGCCGAGAATTATATGCCCTCGTGGTCTGGTTTTGAACTAGGAAAGAAGGAGCTGGATTTCAAAGGAGAAGGGATAGAAGGCTCTACCCCTGGGGGGCTCTTACCTCCTCCTTGTGTTTGTGCTGCAGGAGGAGTTGATGTTTCCAGTTCTGTCTGAGCAAGCTGCAGAGAGCTCGGCAATGAAATCGACAGTTCTCGTGCATTTTTAAAAGGGGGTTAAATACCTCTAGCGCCTAGAATAGGACCTGGCACGTAAGGGATTCTTGATAAATACTTGTTGATTTAATGAATATGCAGGTAGGACTCAGCAGAAAAGTAGGTTAGTCTCCAGTCAGTAATTATTCCCCCTCAAAAGTTGCAGATCGAAACCCTTAGAACGCCCCAACTCCTCAGCAACACCTGTTCCTCGGCAGGGCCACTGCCCTCAGCACCACTCAACTCTAGAGAGCACACCACCTCCTTACTCGAGCTGCTGAGGGCTCAGTTGGCATGGCTGTACGTGGGCACCCCTGGTAGGGTGTTTGATGAACACATACTAGATGAAAAAAAGAGAGAAATTCTAAGAAAATGACAAGAAGGCTACATTAACCAGTTTGATGAGCGTATTTCAAAATGTATATGAAAACACCACAGTGTACCCTGTGATTACATTAATGTACACAGCTATGATTTAATAAAAAAAAAGGAAAAAAAAGAAAAAAAGAGAGAAATAGTTAAAGTTCTAGAAGAGCATTCTTCAAGTGTCGCAATGTGTCCCCCAGTGACAAACGCAGTTTAAGAGGTATATAGCACACTTCATTTTAATCATTTATATCCAATTTATGTGTTTGAGAAAAAATCAGTAAGTAAGTATAAACTTAAGTGGGGCTGCCGCTATAATAAAGTTATCAAATAAATTCATGCTGGCGGGTCACAGGTGCTGAAGTCTAAGAATCACAGCTGTAAACTATGTTACTTCATAGACAGATGCAGCCCCCCTGCTAATCCATCAATGATCGGACTTACTGTACATGTGAATTTGGGCCCATTCATGCACATGCCGCTGAGGTGACCCTCGTGAGATGCCAGCTGGGATGGGATGAGCCAGGTGAGGCTAAAGAACCAGGCCCAGTGACTGGCTTACATGTAGACAGAGACACACCCACAACCCTGGCTCATTACTCTATTTCTGTGACCAAATCTTTACATTATATGCTTGGAACATTAGTAAAGAAAAAAAGTAACTTGGCTGAGTAAAAATTGCCTATGACAATAGTTATGCCAGCTGAATAAAATCTATGTGTCATTTTTAGGAAAAGGTCAGATTTAATTTCAAGTAATTAGCAGGAAGGCATCTTCGAGGCATGGATCAGCTCAGGGATGTGAAATGTCAGAGACGGGTCAAATGCTGAAGAGTTAGGAATTAATTTTTAATAACAAGTTTTTTTTTCAGGAAAGGAGCTTAATGATTAGGTTTGATTCCCAAGAACTTATTAATTTACTGGACACAGCCATTGTGTTTTTTTATTTGTATAGAAAGCCAAATTCTTGGTATATCTTACTTAAATCTGTTTGTATAATTAATTAATTATTTGAGAAGATAGGGTATACCTCAGCCATAACCCAGCATTTGAGATTTATTTCTTTAAAATCTATCCAGAGCACACACATACACACATTGATTTCCTTGCTCTGTCCACCTGAGAAGACCCTGGAGCAATTACCCCAACCTCCAGCAACAGTGAGTGTACCTGGCACCTAGATTTTGGTCTCTAATATCATTCTCCAAGAAATTCGGGCCCCTTGGAAAAATGGCTGATCTTAGGGCAGAAACGGGAAATATACCAGATGAATGCACCCAGCGTATCCTGCATGACAGAAAGGATCAAAGTGCTAAGCACACACACATGGTCACGTACACACCCTCAGGGACGTGGGGGCAACTGGAAGAACTCCCAGTGACAAGGAGGAACAGTTTGGAAAGCAAAATAATGCAGTGTTAGGCCACAGTCTACAGTATAAATGCCCACGGGACCTCACTGATACAAACAATTCAGTATTAGGTCACAGTCTACAGTATGAATGCCCGCGGGACTTCACTGATACAAACAATTCAATATTAGGTCACAGTCTACAGTATAAATGCCCGCGGGACCTCACTGATACAAACAATTCAGTATTAGGTCACAGTCTACAGTATAAATGCCCACGGACCTCACTGATACAAACAATTCAGTATTAGGTCACAGTCTACAGTATAAATGCCCACGGGACCTCACTGATACAAAACAATTCAGTATTAGGTCACAATCTACAGTATAAATGCCCACGGGACCTCACTGAT
>CAUYTI010057541.1:0-13246 GCA_963575145.1 Galago senegalensis | reverse complement strand
ACATTTTCTTCCATTCTTGAGATATTTTACTAAGAAGAATATGTTCCAGCTCCAGCCAGGTAAACATAAAAGAGGTGATGTTTCCATCTTTTTTATGGTTGCATGGTATACATATACCACAATTTGTTAATCCATTCATGAGTTGATGGGCACTTGGGCTGCTTCCATGTCTTGACTGTTATGAACTGGGCTGCAATAAACATTCTGATATAAATAAATTTGTTGTTAAATAATTTTTGGTCATCTGCATATATACCTAGTAGAGGAATTGCAGGATCAAACAGTAGGTCTACTTCTAGTTCCTTGAGTATTCTCCAAACTTCTTTCCAAAAGGGCCATATTAGTTTGCATTTCCAACAGCAGTGTAGAAGTGCTCCCTTTTCTCTGCATCCACGCCAACATCTGTACTTTTGGGATTTTTTTGATGTGGGCTAATCTGACTGGAGCTAGATAATATCTTAAAGTGGTTTTGATTTGCATTTCTCTGATGATTAAGGATGATGAGCATTTTTTCATGTGTGTGCAGGCCATGCACCTGTCTTCTTCAGAGAAGTTTCTGTTCATGTCTCTTGCCCACAAAAAATGGGGTTCTTTGTTCTTTTCTTATTGATTATTTTGAGTTCTTTGTGGATTCTGGTTATGAGACCTTTGTGGGAAATATAACCTGCAAGAATCTTCTCCCATTTGGAAGCCTGTTTGCTTTACTTACTGTGCTCATGGCTGTGCAGAACATTTTTAGTTCGATCATATCCCAGTAATGTATTTTTGGTGTTGCTTCAATGCCTGGGTGGGGGTGGGGGGTCCTCTTCATAAAATATTTTCCCAAGCCGATTTCCTCAAACATTTTTCCCTGCACTATCTTCTAGTATTTTTTTTATAGTTTCATGTCTTAAGTTTAAATCTTTCATCAAGTGAGAATAAATTTTTGTTAATGGTGAAAGGTGGGGGTCCAATTTTAGTCTTCTGCAGGTTGCCAGCTGGTTCACTCAGCACCATTTGTTGAATAGGGAGTCTTTCCCACAATGAATGTTTTTGATTGGCTTATAAAAGATCAAATGACAATAAATGTCTGAATTCATCTCTTGGTTCAATTTTGTGTTCCATAAATCTGCTTTCTGTTTTTGTGCCAGTACCATGATGTTTTGATCACTATAGATTTGTAGCATACCCTGAAGTCTGGTAACATGATGCCTCCAGATTTGTTTTTATTTATCAGTAATATATTGGGTATTTGAGATTTTTTTTTGTTCCCATATGAAATGAAGTACTATTTTTTCTAGGTCTTTAAAGTATTACAGTGGGGCTTTAATAGGGATTTCATTAAATCTATAGATTTCTTTCAGTAGTATGGACATTTTAACAATGTTGATTCTTCCCAGACATGACCATGGTATGTTTTTCCATTTGTTAACATCTTCAGCTATTTCTTTTCTCAGAGTTTCATAACTGTCCTTATATATTATTCACATACTTTGTTAGATATGTTACAAGATGTTTCATCTTCTTTGGCACTATTGTAAAAGGAATAGAGTTCTTGAATATATTTTTGGCTTCACTACTGTTGGTATATATAAAAGCTACTGATGTGTAAGTATTGATTCTGTATCCTGAGACACTGCTGTATTCCTTGATCACGTCTAAGAGTGTTGTAGTTGAGTCCCTGAGATTTTCCAAGTATAGGATCATATCATGCATGAAGAGGGAAAGTTTGATTTCCTCTGACCCCATTTGGATACCCTTGATATTGCTTTTTCTTGCCTGATTGTGATTGCTAAGACTTCCATTACTATGTTGAATAGCAATGGAGACAGTGGGCATCCTTGCCTAGTTCCTGATCTGAGTGTAAATGTTTTCAATTTTACTCCATTCAATATGTTATTGACTGTGGGTTTGCAGTATATGGCCTCTATCACTTTAAGACATGACTCATCTGGAGGTGGAGGCAAGATGTCGGACTGCAGCCAGCTTTCTACAGAGGCTCCTGTCCAGAAGGAGACTTAAAGGACAGAAATTTAGCAAGGGAGCTGATGGTTTGAAGCTGATCCAAGAGAGGTTGAAGAACGCACTTCAACCTTGCTGAGGCAAGCTGCAACCCCAAAAATACAATCAAAAGGTACAAAATCCACCACCAAGCAGATGGGAATCCCCTCCCCCACAAGAAGGGCTCGAAGTTTACTCCATACAAACAAGCAAGCAGAGTTCAAACATCCTCCCACTCTATCCAACAAGAGAGACCCCCTAAAAACTGGACTTCTTACCCCTGCTGAGTGCCATGGCACCCTCCTGCCAGTCATAAAACTGTAAAACTGTATAAAACTGTATATATTCCTTCCCTGAAAATCTTAACTCCCAGGATTCCCCCCACTCTCATCCCGAGGTCTAGAGGTTTGTCATCCGTGGAGTCCAGATTCTTGGGCATTTCCTTGAGAGGAGTGGAGGGGGAAAGAGCTGGTGCTGGTCTGTGCTGACTCTGTGGCATGGGAGCAAGGAGAGGATGGTTAGCACAGAGGAAGCCATACAGGAGCTGTGGTATCCTGAGGGGCAGAAAACGCTCATATCCCTTAGGCCATTACAGATAGGCATGTCCTGTCTTCTGGGAAATCAGAGGTTCTGGACAGCAGCCACTGGTGGAATGGACTTGGGAAGTTCTGCGAGTGAAGAGACCATTGTATCAGGTGTAGTAGTGACTGACCTGCAGAGGAATTTAGCCTTGCTCTGTCCTGTTCTGTCAGCAACTTCAACAAGATGTGGGGCTGGAACTGAGTGAATTGCCCCTGCCTATAGTAAACAACAAAGGTACCCCTGCTGGACTCAGATCTCCTGGTGACTTAGGCAGTTGTAAACCCAGGCAGAAGTTGCTCACTGGAGTGAACTGGGTCACAGCCCTATGGTATTACCAGTGACTGGGTACAAGGTGGGGAAGGAGGCATCAACCTTCCCAGAATAATTCATTTGCTGGGTGGGTCCTTCTGCCCTCACAGAGCACTGGAGTGAGTCATATCTGAACTTCCAGCAGACCTCTACTATATAGTTGCCAGAGACTTTTTGAACTATCTCATCTGAGACCAGTGCAGACTGGGACAACTGATTTGGGCCCCTTGAACCAGAAAAATCACCTAAGGAATATCCAAGGTGGAACCCTGGGTGTATGGTTGAGGGAAGGTTTGATTTTCTGTGCTCAATTGCTGTTTGTGGGGGGTGGGGACAACTTAATTGCTGGTATTTCTCCACAGCTGAGACATAAACCAAGAGTAACTGATTCACTAGGGTAGGACAGAGACCAGCTGAAAATAAGACAGCAACTTAGCCCCACTACACCAAGCAGGTCCCCAGTTCCTCAGGCCTTAACACCATACGGGTCCTTGACAAAGGTCAAGGGGAAAAGCCAAATGGGGTAAAATAATCATGGGGCAGAATCAGTGGAAAAGCTCTGGTAATATGAATAACCAGAGTAGATCAACTCCCCCAAGGAAGGATGTGGCCGATCTTACTAAAGATGCCCTTTCTAAACAGATGGCTAAGATGTCAGAAATCGAATTCAGAATTTGGATTGCAAATAAGATTAATAGAATAGAGGCAAACATAGAATTAGAAATTCAAGGAGCATTCTAAAAGTTCACTCAGGAATTCAATGAATTCAAAGACAAAACCACCAAAGATTTTGAAACATTAAGGCAAGAGATCGCAGCCCTCAAAGATCTGAAAAAATATGGTGGAATCACTTGGTAACAGAATACAACAGGCAGAAGAAAGGATCTCAGACGTAGAAGACAAAACTTCTGAATGTGCCCAAGCGTCCAAGGAGGAACAGAAATGGAAAGCAAAAAAGGATCATTCTCTGAGAGACCTCTGGGATAATTAAAGAAAACTAATATTCGCTTTGTATGAATTCCTGAAGGCAATGAAGTTGCTTCACAAAACACAGAAGCTCTTCTTTATGAAATTAAGAAAGAAAACTTTCCAGATATGTTAAGAGATCCTAAAATTCAGATAGCAGATAGCCACAGAACCCCAGCATGACTCAACCTGAATAAGACTTCCCCCGGACACGTCATAATTAACTTCACTAAAGTTAATATGAAAGAGAAAATCCTGAAAGCAGCTAGATGTAAGAAAATCATAACCTACAAGGGGAAGAATACTAGAATGACTGCAGATCACTCTGCTGAAACCTTTCAGACCAGAAGAGGGTGGTCATCAACATTAATTAATTATTTTTTTAATAAAAATCATAGCACTGTACATTAATACTATCATCAGGTACAGTGTATTGTTTCTGCATACAATTTGAAATACTTTCATCCAACTGGTTAGCATAGCTTTCATGTCTTTTTCTTCATTATTGTGTTAAGACATTTATATTCTACAGTTAGAGAGATTTACATGTACCCTTATAGGATGAACCATAGGTGTGATCCCACCAGTCACCTTCCCTCCACCTACCCTTCTCCCTCCTCTTTCCTCCCTCTCCTCTCTCCCCATATTCCTGGACTAAAATTGGGTTATAGCTTTCCTATAAAAGCTATGAATTAGTTCTATAGTAGGACTGAGTACATTGAATACTTTTTCTTCCGTTCTTGGGATACTTTCCTAAGAAGAATATTTTCCAGCTCCATCCATGTAAACATGATGTAGATGTCTTTAAGTGGGCAGTGCACTTGCCCCAGCTTCCTCTTTTTCCAGCTGGAACCATGGAGGGTGTCGAAGAGAAGAAAAAGAAGGTTCTTGTTGTGCCAGAAACCCTTAAGGAAAAGCAAAAGAATTTATTTTGCAGAGCTGAAGATCAAACATCTGAGAAAAAAGTGCCCAAAAGATGCTTCAAAAGGCAAGAAGGAAGCTTATCTGTGACAAAGCTAAGCATTATCATAAAGAATACAGGCAGATGTATAGAACTGAGATTCAGATGGCTAGGATGGCAAGAAAAGCTGGCAACTTCTATGTACCTGCAGAACCCAAATTGGCATTTGTCATCAGGATCAGAGGTATCAATTGTGTGAGTCCAAAGGTGTGAAAGGTGTTGCAGCTTCTTCGTCTTCGCCAGATCTTCAATGGAACTTTTGTTAACCTCAACAAGGCTTCCATTAACATGCTGAGGATTGTAGAACCATATATTGCATGGGGGTACCCAAATCTGAAGTCAGTAAATGAGCTAATCTACAAGCCTGGTTATGGCAAAATCAATAAGAAACGAATTGCATTGGATGATAACAGTTTGATTGCACGATCTCTTGGTAAATATGGCATCATTTGCATGGAGGATATGATTCATGAGATCTAAACTGTTGGAAAACACTTCAAAGAAGCAAACATCTTGTGGCCATTCAAGTTTTCATCTCCATTGGAGGGAATGAAGAAAAAGACAACTCACTTTGTAGAAGGTGGAGATGCTGGAAAGAGGGAAGACCAAATCAATAGGCTTATTAGAAGAATGAACTAAGGTATCTTCCCTGATTTTTTTGTAATCTGGTCAGTTAATAAACAGTGACTGATTTCAAATTAAACACAAAGTAGGTAAAATCTCCATCTTTCTTAATGGCTGCATAGTATTCCATGGTATACACATACCAAAATTTATTGATTCATTCATGGATTGATGGGCTCTTGGGCTTCTTCCAAGACCTAGCAATTATGAATTGGGCTTCAATGAACATTCTGATACAAATATCTTTATTGTAGTGTCATTTTCGGACTTTTGGATACATATCTAAAAGAGGAATTATAAGATCAAATAGCAGGTCTATTTTTAGTTCTCTAAGTGTTCTCCAGATGTCTTTCCAAAAGGAACATATTAGTTTGCGATCCCACCATCAGTGTAGAAGTGTTTCCTTTTCTCCACAACCATGCCAGCATCTGTGATTTTGGTTTTGGGATATGGGCTAATCTTACTGGTGTTAAATGATATCTCAAAGTAGTTTTGATTTGCATTTCTCTGATGATTAAGGATGCTGAGCATTTTTTCATATTTTTGTAGACGATGTGCCTGTGTTCTTCAGAGAAGTTTCCCTTCAAGTCCCTTGTCCACCCTGAGAAGGGATCACTTGTTCTCTTCTTGCTAATACATTTGAGTTCTCTGTGGATACTGGTTATTAAACCTTTTTTGGAGACATAACCTGCAAATAACTTGTCCCATTCTGAGTTCTGTCTACTTGCTTTATTTACTGTACTTATGGCTGTGCAGAAGCCTTTAAATCTGATGAGGTCCCAGTAGTGTATTTTTGATGTTGCTTCAATTGCCCCAGGGGTCTTCTTCATAAAATTTTTGCCCAGGATGATTTCTTCAAGCGTTTTCCCTACGCTTTCTTCCGCTATTTTTAAAGATTCATGTCTTAAGTTTAAATCTTTAATCCAATGAGAGTCAATCTTAGTTGGTGGTGAAAGGTGTGCATCCAGTTTCAGTCTTCTACAGGTCGCCAGCCAGTTTGCCCAGCATCATTTGTTAAATAGGGAATCTTTTCCCCACTCAATGCTTTTAATTGGCTTATGAAAGATCATATAACGGTATGTAGCTAGGTTCATCTCTTGGTTCTATATTTTGTTCCATACATCTGCCTCTCTGTTTTTCTGCCAATACTATGCTGCTTTGATCACTATGGATTTATAGTATAGTCTGAGGTCTGGTAGCATGATTCTTCCTGCTTTACTTTTATTTTTGAGTAATGTCTTGGCTATTCAAGGTTTTTTCTGATTCCGTATGAAATGAAGCATTATTTCTTGAAGATATTTAAAGTATGACAATGGAACTATAATAGGGATTGCATTAAAATTATATAAATTATATATTGCTTTGGGTAGTATTGATATTTTAACAATGTTGATTCTTCCCAGCCATGAGTATGGTATGTTTTTCCATTTGTTAACTTTTTCAGCTATTTATTTTCTTAGAGTTTCATAGTTCTCTTTATAAAGGTCATTCACGTCCTTTTAGGTAAACTCCCAAATATTTCATCTTTGACACTACTGTAAATAGAATAGAGTTTGTGACTATTTTTTTCAGCTTGACTGTTGTTGGTATATATAAAGGCTACCGATTTATGAGTGTTGATTTTGTAACCTGAGACACTGCTATTTTCCTTGATCACTTCTAAGAGTTTTATAGGAGAAACCATGGTATATTCCAGGTATACAATCATGTCATCTGCGAAAAGTGAAAGTTTAATTTCTTCTGATTCTATATGGATACCCTCTATTGTGTTTTCTTCCCTGATTGCAATGGATAAAACTTCCATTACAATGTTGAAGAGCAATGGAGACCATGGGCAACCTTGCTTGTTTCATGATCTGAGTGGAAATGGTTTCAATTTCTCTCCATTCAGTATGATATTTTCTGTGGGTTTGCTGTAGATGGCCTCTATCATTTTGAGAAATGTCGCTTCTTTGCCAATTTTCTTAACTGTTCTGATCATGAACAGATGCTGGAAATTATCGAAAGCTTTTTCTGCATCAATTGAGAGTATCATATGGTCTTTGTTTTTTAATTTGTTCATGTGATGAATTACATTATAGATTTACATATGTTGAACCATCCTTGAGATCCTGGGATAAAATCCACTTGGTCATGGTGTATAATTTGTTTGATGTGTTTCTGGATTCTGTTTGTTAGGATCTTCTTGAATATTTTCACATGAATTTGCATTAATGATATTGGTGTGTAATTTTATTTCTTTGTTGGGTCTTTTCCTGGTTTGGGGATCAAGGTGATGTTTGCTTCATAGAATGTGTTGGGTAGTATTCTGTCCTTTTCTATATTTTGGAAAAAGTTAAGTAGTATAGATACTAGTTCCTCTTTAAAGGTTTGGTAGAATTCTGACATGAAGCCATCTGGTCCTGGGCTTTTCTTTTTAGGGAGATTTTGTATAGTTGATGCTATTTCCAAACCTGATATAGGCCTGTTCAACATTTCAAATTCCTTCTGGCTAAGTCTTGGAAGGTGGTATGTTTCCAAGTCTTGGTCAATTTCCTTCAGATTATCATATTTCTGGGAACAAAGTTTCTTGTAATATTCATTAAGGATTTTTTGAATTTCTAAGGGGTCTGTTGTTATTTCTTCTTTACCATTTCTGACTGATGAAATTAGGGATTTTACTCTTTTTTTTCTTGGTTAGGTTTGCCAAAGTTTTCTTTATCTTATTCACCTTTTCAGACAACCAACTTTTTGTTTGATTGATGTGCTGTATAATCCTTTTGTTTTCAATTTCATTTAATTCTCCTCTAATTTTTGTTATTTCTTTTCTTCTGCTGGGTTTCAGATTGGAGTGTTCTTCCTTTTCCAGCTGCTGAAGTGTCCCAATAATTTGTTAACATCCTCTCTTTCCATTTTTTCTAGGAAGGCTTGCAGTGCTATACATTTCCCTCTTAGTAGTGCCTTTGCAGTATCCCAGAGGTTCTGGTAACTCATATCTTCATTATTGTTTTGTTCCAAATATTTGATAATTTCCTTCTTGATCTTGTCTCTTACCTACCTATCATTCATCATAAGGTTACTTAGCATCCATATTTTTGTATGAGTGTACAGATTCCTGTTGTTACTGAGTTTAAATTTTGTTCTATGATGGTCTGAGAAGATGCAAGGGATAATTTCCATTCTTTTAAATTTGCTGAGGTTAGACTTGTGACATAAAATGTGGTCAATTTTGGAGTATGTTCCATGGACTGATGAGAAAAATGTGTATTCAGTTTTGTAAGGATGAAATGTTCTGTAGATGTCCGTTAAATCCAAATGCTGAATGGTTAACTTTAAATTTAAAATTTTTTGCTAAGCGTCTTGTTGGAGGATCTTTCCCATACTGCCAAAGGAGTATGAAAATCTAAAGCTTTGATGAAGCTGGAAGAAATCAAGTTGCTCATGTCTATTAGAGTATCTCTTATAAATTTAGGTGCTATTCCATTTGGGTGCATAAATATTGATGATTGAAATTTCATCATATTGAGTCTTACCCTTAACAAATATCATGTATCCATCTTTATCCTTGCTTACTTTAGTTGTTTTAAAGCCTATTGTATCTGCAAATAAAATTGCAAAACCTGCTTTTTACTACTTTCCATTTGCCCGGACTATAGATGACCATCCCTTCACCCTGATTCTACATTTATCTTTTAAGGTAAGATGGGATTCTTATATGCAGTAGATATCTGGCCTGAGTTTTTGTATCAAATCAGACAGCCTGTGCCTCTTTAGAGGGCAATTAAGGCCATTCACTTTGATTGAGAATATTGATAAACCTGGTATAATTTTGGATATTGAGTTTTCGAAAGTCCACTGGATAAAGATCCTTTCGCCACTGGGGAGGTTGGAATTTGATTAAATTTTCTGTGTGAATCTAATTATGTGGTGGAGGATTGTGCTGGTCATTATGAAGGATAGGTCTGAGAATATCCTGGAGGGCTGGTTTAGTTATAGCAAATTTCTTCAAGGTGTCAATGTCATTAAAGTATTTAATTTCTCCATCATAAATGAAACTCAGTTTAACTGGATACAAGATCCTGGGTTGAAAGTTATTTTGTTTTAGGAGGTTAAAAGTTGATGACCACCCTCTTCTAGCCTGAAAGGTTTCAGCAGAGAGATCTGCAGTCATTCTAATATTCTTCCCCTTGTAGGTTATGGTTTTCTTACATCTAGCTGCTTTCAGAATTTTCTCTTTCATATTAACTTTAGTGAAGTTAGTTATGATGTGCCTCAGAGAATTCTTGTTTGGGTTGAGTTGTGCTGGGGTGCTGAAACTGCTGTCTGCTTTCTGAATTTCTGAATCTCTTGGCATGTCTGGAACGTTCTCTTTCATTATCTCATAAAGTAGAGCCTCTGTGCTTTGTGAAGCCACTTCGTTGCCTTCATGGATTCCTATGAGATGAATGTTAGGTTTCTTTGAATTATCCCAAAGCTCTCTGAGAGAGTGATACATTTTTGCTCTCCATTTCTCTTCATCCTTGCGTGCTTAGGCATGTTCAGAAGCTTTGTCTTCAATGTCAGAGATCCTTTCTTCTGCCTGATCCATTCTGTTACTGAGGATTCTACCACATGTTCAGATCTTTGAGGGCTACAAACTCTTGCCTCAGTGTGTCAAAATCTTTTTCATTTTATATTTGAAATCATTGAATTTTTGAGACATCTTTTGAATAAGTTGTTGAGACATCTTTTGAATGATTTCTGAAAATTCTAATTTCCTCCTTTCTTCCATTCTGTTAATCTTATTTGCTATCCAAATTCTGAACTTGATTTCTGACATCTCAGCCATCTGTTTATGGATGGGGTATTCAATTGCATCTGCTCATTTTTTTCTTGGGAGAGTTGTTCTACTTTAGTTCTTCAAGTTTTCTGAGTTTTTCCGCTGTTTCCACCCCATGCTAAATTTGCACCGTTTGGAGTCCATCCCAGAACCATTCCTCCAGTGGCTGCCACTGGATAAAATACCAGTTTTCTCTGCCTGTCCAGAGTGGTCGGGCATGTCTGTCCAGAAACTAAAGCAAGCAAGCAGAGGTGTCTGGCCACCCAGTTCCTGGAGAGGGTGGCAGAAGCAGTGGGGACTCCACCTGCCTTTGGAGGAGCACAGGGCTCAAGAAAACAGGCAACAGGTCCCTAGTCACTCAGAACTTGATGAGAGTGGTGGGAGCAGCGGCGAAGCCACCTGCAATGGTGGGGGGGGGAGGATTGTGAGGGGTGCAAGGAAGAAGTGCGTTTATCTATCTCTTCTCTCAGCTCAGCTCTCCTCCTTCAGCTCCATTCGTATCTTTCTGGCTGTTATCTCCCCTGGACTGGAGTTTCTGTTGAAAAATAGCACCCCCTGCCCTCTTCCCCTGTTCCCCCTTATTCTTGTTGAATGAGACAATTGAGGTTAGGGAAAATAGCCAACCCAAAGATTTAGCAAACTATAAAACACATTGACAACAAATGAACAAATAAACAGACAAAAATATTACCAGACTCACAAGTACACAGATGCACAATCAGAAAGAAGTAAACAAACAGACAAAAAAGTAACAAACAAATAAAAACGAAAACAAAAAAAAATGGTAATCATAAAATGATAAAAAAAGAAAAGAGAAAAAGAAAAATAAATAAACTCTATTAGACTGCTGTATGCACTCTCAGCAACTGGTCCATAGGAATCAGTGCTATGCAGACACCATTTTTGGAGTTTCACAATATGACTGCTTCCTAACTGGCCAAGTGCATGGAGCGGCAGCAGTTACACGGATCAAATTAGTCTCAGGGCACTGGGCCAGGGTGCCCGGGATCACCCTGAGTGGTAGCAGCCACTTGGGTAGCTGCTAGGGTCGAATATGTCCTCTGGGCACCCCATGAGGGTGCCCGGGAGTGTGCAAAGCAGCAGCAGTCACGTGTGTGGAATCAGTCTTCTGGGTGACCTGCTAAGGTCCCTGGGAGTGCATGGAGCTGCAGCAGCAGTGCGGGTCAAATCAGTCCTTTGGGTGCCATGCAAAAGTGCCCAGGAGCCACACAGGGGGAATCAGTCCTCCAGCCACCATGCGAGGGTGCCCGGGAGAGTGAGTAATGGCAGCAACTGTGTGGGAAGCCTAGCGTATCAATTCAGTCCTCCAGTTGCTGTGCAAGGGTGCCCAGAAATGCATGGAGCGGCAGCAGTCACGTGGTATGAATCAGTCATCTGGGCGCCATGCGACAGTGCCCGTGAGCCATGCAGGTTGATTCAATCCTCCAGGCACCATGCAAGGGTTCCCGGGAGTGCATAGAGCTGCAGCAGTCACGTAGGCCAACCAGTCCTCTGAGTGCCAGGAGAGGGTGCCTGGGAACATGCCAAGCGGTAGCAGCTACTTGGGGAACCACATGGATAGCATCAATCCTCTTGGCAACCCATGAGCACGTGGAGCTGTGTGGGTAGCTGAGCAGATCAATTCAGTCATTTGGGTGCTGTGCGAGGGTGCTTGGGGTTGCGCAGAGTGGCAGCAGAAACATGGTCAAATCAGACCTCTGGGTGCCCCTTCCCCTCACATTTCTATCGGGACACCTAGACCCCTGACTCTCCAAATGGGGTCCAAATGGCTCCAATTTCTGGTCACCGAATTCCACACAGGAGTCCATGCTTCACCACACTTTCTGCAAAGCACCCAAACTCCCCACTGATTGGGAAAAATCCTCTGTGGGGGAAGGGTAGTTTGCTGCTATCTTAGGCCGCTGGTCACTGGTGTGGCTAGTGCCACTTCAACTGCAGTGGAGAGTTTTCTCTGGCAGATACCTTGGCTTTGGGTCACAATTTCTGCCCATCAATCCACCTTTTTGCTGCACAGCCTATGTTGCCTGTCTGTGCCAACACTTCATCTAGGGAAGGATCCAGCATGCCTACTCTCACCTGAAACCACGAGGAGAGTTGATGCAGGGATGCATTCCCTTTATCATCTTGCTCCATCTCCAACATTCTCTCCTAAAACAAAATATCTTTCAACTCAGGATCCTCTATCCAGCTAAAATGAGTTACATTTATGATGGAGAAATTAAATACTTTAATGACATACATATGTTGAAGAAATTTGCCATAACTAAACTAGCTCTCCAGGATATTCTCAGACCTATCATCCATAATGACCAGTGCAATTCTCCACCACAAAAATAAACTCACTCAGAAATTTTTGATAAAGTTCCAAATTCCACAGTGGAGAAAGAATTAAGAATGTCCAGTGGAATTTCGAAAAACTTGATAACTAAAATTTTACCAGGCTTATCAATAATTTTAATAAATGTCAATGTTTTAAATTGTCCTCTAAAGAGGGATATATTGGCTGATTGGATAATGAAACACAGACCAGAAATCTGTTGTATACAAGAATCTCATCTTACCTTAAAAGATAAATATAAACATAGGGTGAAGGGATGGTCATCTATATTCCAAGCAAATGGAAAGCAGAAAGAAGCAGGTATTCCAATTTTATTCACAGATACAATAGGTTTTAAACCAACAAAAGTAACCAAACATAAAGATGGCCACTTTATATTTGTTAAGGACAATACTCAATATGATGAGATCTCAATTATCAATATCTATGCACCCTACCAGAATGCACCTCAATTTATAAAAAAGACTTTAACTGGCATGAGCAACTTGATCTCTCCCAGCTTCATCATAGTCAGAGATTTCAACACTCCTTTGGCAGTGTTGGACAGATCCTCCAAAAAGAAGCTGAGCAAAGAAATCTTAGATTTAAATTTAGCTATTCAACTTTTGGATTAAACAGACATTTACAGAACCTTTCATCTTAACAAAACTAAATACATATTTTTCTC